>QGSO01000617.1:349302-395179 GCA_011037825.1 Carya cathayensis
AAATATGTATTTATATATGTTTTTGGAACAGATTTCCGAGACAGTACTGCACATACGCTAGCTATTAAAAACTTCATTGATTTAATTGGGAAAATAAACAGAGAGAGGTTTCGCTGTTCATAGAAAATGACCAGACATATGAGATCAGAAACCACGTACTACACGTCATGAGCATGAGAAGTTAGATAAGATGATCAGTTTCCGGAACTGATTTGGGTACTACTGATCATATCCTGATATAATATCCTTACTCATGTGTTTGTATTATTCTGTTTGGAATATATATATGTGTACGCAGGACAGGAGATAAGACATGAGAAGAAGTTGTTCTGCAGGCTGGTGGCTATAGATATTAATCTTTCCCCACCGAACGCAAATCTTTAAACTAAAGTTAATTGATATGGTATAGTAAGTTAGAAACCTTTGAACGCAGCAAGTGTACATGATGCTCACTGCTCAAAGCTCTACAATAATGGCACCGCCGTACGTACGTGCACAGTGCCTGAATTAACATGCAAGTTGAAATTAAAGCCCATGTGCATGATGGTATGCATGCAGGAGTGCCAAGCTGTCAGCTCATCGCATTGTTTGACTTTTCACCCGACCCACATTATTGACCTTTATTTTATTTTTTAGGTACGTATAAAATAATAACTGGCTTCTTTTATTACTAAATTCTCGAGTCTATTTAATGCCCTTAATAGCATTGGTATTAGCTTCATTAAAGTTCAGCTAAATGTATAATATAGCTCAAATCTTCTAAATAGAGTTGCATTGGCTTCATCGAAGGGATATATGGAAAACATTGAGTTACAGTACGTAAAACAGACCCAATTTTCTTATTTGGTGAGTTACTGTTCACCTATCAAGTATATTTTTTATTTCAGTTTAATCCTGACACCGAAGGTTGCAGAATCCGTTTCCATCATCGCATCTCTTCCCTGGCCGAATTTGAGTGCTTTCCTCTTCTGACAATGGTGATGACCATCGAAGGTACGATTCCCACTTCAAAGAATTTTGTTTAAGATAATTATTGCGAGTCTGGACAGGCTTATAGCCAAAAAGGATTGGACTTGGGTGTCAAAGCACTAATTATTTCTAGTATATCTGGGATCTGGACGAGCGAAACAATGTGGATTAATGGAAATAGAGAAAAGTTAATTGATTATATTATTATTTTGATGAATCTAATCACTAATTCAATATGGGGTTATAGTTAAAGTAAGTTTTGAATTTTCAAAAAATATGTATTTTTCACCAAATTTTAAAGATGGCTTTGTCGATGCTCTAATTGCATGTACATGCATGTGCCAAACCAGCTAATTTAGGTGGAAATGTGACTGAAAGGATCAACTCATGACCGGGATATGATCAGAGCTTGCCTACGTTTAGGTTTTGAACATTCTCAAAGCATAGACATTAATATAAAACATTTAATTATGTAAACTGTGTATGACGTACTTATAATTAGCTCTAATCCTATGCTTCAAGATTTTCATATTTTTACTTAACATAAAAATAATTAGCCAAGCAGTACTCAAGCAGGAAGAACAAGATCATCATGATCGGCATGCGCAAATAATTAAATTGAATACCTTGATGAGAGTTTCAAGTCGTTCTCGATCGGGGTGTGCCTTGGTCCACGTAAATCCACCATGAGAGCCCTTTTTCCGCTTGGTTCCTTTCAGATTCCGATCCAATGCATGTGTCACCAACCCAAGTGACACACTGTACAGCCGAGTCACGTTGTTCAGCGGTTCCGACAATGCGCCCACAATGCTGCTCTCGGAATCCTCGAGCCCTTCGTAGCATGTCTGCTGGTTCGTCACTATCGCACTCAGCAGCGTCTGCACTCTCTCCACCAGCTCTTCGTTCATCGACTCGGCTGACCTGAGCTCGGCGGAGATGGACTCCAGGTACTCCACGTTGAGCTGGGAGAGCTGCTGGCAATCCTCGAGTGCTCCAGTCTCAGCGTGGCTCATCGACGAGCGTCGCTCTTTGTGGGTCATGAGGTAGTGGCCAATCCGGTCTGACATTTTACGTGCTTGCTTCAGACATTGCTTCACGGAAAACTTGCTGTAATCGAAAGCGTCGGACGGCGAGTAGCGGATGGTGGAGAGGATGGAACGGCAGAGTTTGGGGTAAAGAGTAGATTTGCATGCAGCAGAAGGCGACTGCGGAGAGGACTGGGCCGAGGTACTATACAGAGCCAAAGAAAGTGAAAGAAGAAAAAAAAGGAAGAGATTAAAGAGGAAAAATGGTGGTTTTGGCATTGTGTTTGTGATGATAAACTCAATCTGCCCAAGACTGCTAGTTGCTAATACTTGGTTTTGGCATGGAGGACAGCGAGTAGTAGTTGATATATAGGTATAGATAAGCAGAGGAAAGGACGTACAAATGCGCGTGAAAGTAATAACAAGGAAGGAGTGTTGTGCCCAAAATCGCCCAGAAATCATACAAAAATAGATAGAGACAATATTTAAGTGGTTCGGTAATTTGCCTACATCCACTGTTGCGGAAATCTTTTATTGATTGTGTTTGTACAAAATTACAAACACTCTCTCAAAGCTCTCTACTCTCAAATTGCACTACAACTCACACACAGAACACTTCTCGTTTTGGGATGATTTTAGCTTCAGCATTCCTCTCCTATTTATAGGAGAGGTTCAGCATCTCCCTCCAAAAAACACAATGTAGTGGAGGGACATACACCATAGCTGGAGATGCTCTATAATGCTCATGGTGGACCTCATATCATAGTGGGTAGAGTGGGTGGACAACAATAACACATGGGTGGACCAACAATCACCCCCTCCACCCAAGTGTGCCATACTAGGATACCACATGTTGCATTCTTCTAATGATTGCACCTCCTTATCGAAATGTTTGTTTGCTGTGAAAGTCTTCCGCTACCAAATGCGCCCTAAGGCGCCAATGCACCCGTAGGTGCTCAGCAGAATGAGATATTAATCAAGTCCAAACAGTGTTGGAACTTGATCCCGGTGACAACTTTCGTCAACATATCTGCTGGATTATCTTCAGTGCCAATTTTCTGAAGTAGAATGTCCCCTTCTTCCAATATTTCTCGTACAAAGTGAAATCGGACATCTATGTGTTTTGTTCGAGAGTGATACACTTGATTTTTTGCCAAATGAATTGCACTTTGACTGTCACAGTGAACGGTAACCTCTTGCTGCTTAAAGCCCAAATCTGTTACCAATCCCTGTAACCAAATAGCTTCTTTCATGGCTTCTGTTACAGCCATATATTCAGCCTCAGTTGATGATAGTGCAATTGTCGACTGCAAAGTTGATCGCCAACTAACTGGTCCTCCACCCATAGTGAACACATATCCAGTTGTCGATCGGCGTTTATCAAGATCACCTGCATAGTCTGAGTCAACATATCCAGTTACTAGACTATCTTCACTTTTCTCGAACTTTAAACCAATATCTACGGTCCCTAAAATGTACCGTAGAATCCACTTAGCCGCATGCCAATGAGTCTTTCCAGGATTATGCATATAGCGACTAACCAAGCTGACGGCCTGGGAAATATCAGGTCGTGTACACACCATGGCATACATTAAGCTTCCAACAACACTTGCATATGGGACATTCCTCATGTAGTCCCGCTCTTCATCAGTTTTAGGAGACTGCAATGCACTGAGCTTGAAATATGGGGCCATAGGAGTACTCACCGGCTTCGTCTTCGAGTCGATGTTGAAGCGTTGCAATATTCTCTTCAGATACTGCTTCTGAGTAAGGTGAACTGTACCTTTCACCCTATCTCTGCTGATCTCCATCCCCAGTATTCTTCGAGCTTCTCCCAGATCTTTCATGTCAAACTCATGACTTAACTGAGTTTTTAAGCGATTTATCTCCCCCTTGCTTTTACATGCAATTAACATATCATCTACATATAAAAGCAAATAAATGAAAGATCCATCTGCAAGTTTTCTGAAATATACACAATGATCGTATTGGCAACGAGTGTATTTCAGATCCATCATAAAACGGTCAAACCGTTTATACCATTGCCGAGGTGACTGCTTCAAGCCATAGAGAGATTTCTTCAGACTGCATACCCAATTTTCTTTGCCAGCTTCTTTGAATCCTTCTGGTTGAGACAGATAAATCTCCTCTTCCAGATCACCATGTAAGAAAGCTGTCTTTACATCAAGCTGTGCTAACTCAAGATCATATTGTGCAACCAAAGCTAGCAATATCCGAATGGATGAATGCTTCACAACAGGAGAGAATACTTCACTGTAGTCAATTCCCTCTGTTTGAGCGTAGCCCTTGGCTACCAACCTAGCTTTGTATCGCACTCCATTTTTAGCACCTTGATCATCTTTCTGATTGAAGATCCACTTACAGCCAATTGTCTTCTTTCCTTTTGGAAGCGGCACAAGCTCCCAAGTTTGGTTCTGGTGAAGAGACTGCATCTCTTCATTCATAGCCTTTGTCCATTCAACTTGTTCACTGGACTGTATGGCTTCTCTGTAAGTGGTTGGGATCTCACCCCCTTCAGCTGGTAATGCATATGTCACATAGTCTGCTAAACGTGTCGGAACACGTTTCTCTCGTCTCGGTCTGTTGGTTGCTATTGATTCGGGTTGACTTGGAGGTACTGTGACTGGACTATCAACTTCATCTTGTCCATGCTTTCCCGAATTCATTGAAGTAATAAACTTCACAGTCTGCGAATCATCTGATGTTTCGCCATCATTGCTGCCTTCATTGGAATCTTTATGCTTATGTGACTTAAGCATCTCAGATTCGTTGAATGTAACATCTCTACTGATTATTACCTTTTTAGACTCTATGCACCAGAGTCTATACCCTTTTACACCAGTATTGAAGCCTAAGAATTTTGCTTTCTTAGCTCTAGGATCAAGCTTACTTTCTTTAGCATGATAGTAAGCAGGACATCCGAAAACGTGTAAAAAATCATAATCAGTAGCATGTTTACCTCTCCACATTTCAATGGGCGTCTTCCCATCATTGGCAGCTGCGGGTAGTCGGTTGATGAGGTGGCAGGCATATGTCACAGCTTCCGCCCAAAATTGTTTACTGAATCCAGCATCCAGCAACATACATCGCACTTTCTCTAGTAAAGTACGATTCATTCGTTCTGCCACACCGTTCTGCTGCGGTGTACCTCGAACCGTGAAGTGTCTGACAATACCCTCTCTCCGGCATACTTCCATGAAGGGATCTGAAGTGTACTCACCTCCATTATCAGATCTGAGCCGCTTGATCTTTCTGCCGGTCTGAGTTTCAACCATTTTCTTCCAATCAAGGAAGATTTTCAGCACTTCATCTTTACTCTTCATCGTATATACCCATACACGACGAGAATAATCATCTACAAATGTTACAAACCAATGCTTACCTCCCAAAGATGCATTTTGGGTAGGTCCCCAAACGTCGGAGTGTACATAGTCAAGAATTCCCTGTGTATTGTGTACAGCGGTTCCGAACTTGATCCGCTTCTGCTTCCCTAATACACAGTGCTCACAGAAGGACAGTTTTCCAGTCTTGGCACCTTTGAGTAAGCCTTGCTTCACCAGTGTTTGCAAAGCTTTTTCTCCGGCGTGTCCCATACGCATATGCCAAAGACTGGTGGTGTCAGCATCAGTCTGATCTAGCTTCTCACAGCATGTGGAAGCTCTTCCATCAGCAGTACTTCCTTGCAAGAAGTACAGGTTTCCTCGCCTCAAACCCTTCATTGCCACCTGAACTCCCATTAGTACTTTGAGAGTTCCGTCTTCAATGGTGATCCTGAATCCCTTTGAATCCAGAGATCCCAGTGAGATGAGATTCTTCCGCAAGTCCGGAACATACCGAACTTCTGTCAGAGTCTTGACGCTGCCATCATGCAGCTTTAACCGAATGCTACCTATTCCCTGAGTCTTACAGGCACTATCATTGCCCATAAGTACCGCTCCACCATCAATTTTTGTGAAGTCAGTAAACCAGTCCCGATTGGGACACATATGATAGGTACATCCGGAATCCATAATCCATTCATCGGAATGACAAATGGATGATGAACTTGCCAAGGCAAAATCTGACTCGTCATCTCTGTCCACGACATTGGCTGTGGTGGGTTGATTCTGCTGTTGTCCCTTCAGCTTGGGACAATCCTTCTTCCAGTGTCCTTTGTTGTGACAAAAGGAACACTCATCTTTGGCGAGTTTTCTACCGACTGATGGACCATGTGATGTGGCCCGGGTTTTCGAATGAAAACCTTTCTTCCTTCCGGGATTCCTTGACTGTGGTCTCCCCCTTGCTGTTAGCGCTTCACTTGATGTATCTTGTTGTACCTTCTTATCTTTTCTACGGTACTCATTGCTAATTAAAGAGCTGGATACATCATCAAAACTGATCTTTTCCTTCCCATACAATAGAGTAGTAACTAAATGCTCATATGTATCAGGCAAGGAATTTAACAGCAGTAAAGCCTTATCTTCATCTTGGATTTCAACATCCAAGTTTAACAAATCAGCAAGAATTTGGTTGTAACTATTGAGATGTTCAGACATAGAAATACCTTCACGAAATTGGAATCTGAAGAGCTTTTTCTTCAAGTGCAGACGACTCTCAATGCTCTTCTTCATGAACTTATCCTCCAATTTCTGCCAAAGTTCCCTAGCATTTGTCTCTCTCATGACAAAATACTTTTGCTCTTTGGTAAGGCATAACCGGATTGTACTGCAAGCTTGGGTATTAAGCTTCCTCCAATCCTTCTCAGTCATCTCATCTGGCCTCTCCTCCAGCGCAATATCCAACTCTTGTTGGATCAAAACATCCATAACTTCGCACTGCCACATGCCGAAGTTGGTTGTTCCATCGAACTTCTCAACTTCGAACTTGGCATTTGAAACTGTGGACCTACGTCCAGAGCTACTGGCATTTCCAGTGTCCATATCTCTCCTAGAACCTTCTATATGAATTTAGAAAAAATTTTTGACAAAAAATTTCAAAATTCTAACCTTACGGATGAGTCCAGAATGATCAAAATAGTAGAAAAGCACTATTTGATTGTTGAAATCGGACTCCGAATGGCTTAGATCAAGCCGAAATGGATCTGGAAAAATGGACGGTTCTGATCGTCTGGCGCGTGAGATACACGCGCGGGGCAGTGCGAGTGGTGGGCGCGTGGGATACACGCGCTATAGACCTGTGGGCGCGTTGGTGCGCGTGAGGCGCGTGACTGTCACGCGCGAAAACTTCGTAGGGCGCGTGGGGGCGCGTCTGGCGCGTGGATGACACGCGTCTTCTTCCTCTGGAGCGCGTGGGGGCGCGTGGGCGCGTGTGTGTCAGTCGTCTTCAACCTCCGATGCGCGTGGGGGCGCGTGAGTTGCAGTAGATGCACGCGCCGATCTTCTAGGGGCGCGTGTGGGCTCTTCCGACCTCCGTTTTCGATGCCGTTTGCGGCAACGGATCCGTCTTGACGAGAGGAACGTTGTGGTGTGATCAAAAATTAATTTCGATCAACTGCAATTTTCTGGGTAGCACGAACCGAAGCTCTGATACCAATTGTTGTGCCCAAAATCGCCCAGAAATCATACAAAAATAGATAGAGACAATATTTAAGTGGTTCGGCAATTTGCCTACATCCACTGTTGCGGAAATCTTCTATTGATTGTGTTTGTACAAAATTACAAACACTCTCTCAAAGCTCTCTACTCTCAAATTGCACTACAACTCACACACAGAACACTTCTCGTTTTGGGATGATTTTAGCTTCAGCATTCCTCTCCTATTTATAGGAGAGGTTCAGCATCTCCCTCCAAAAAACACAATGTAGTGGAGGGACATACACCATAGCTGGAGATGCTCTATAATGCTCATGGTAGACCTCATATCATAGTGGGTAGAGTGGGTGGACAACAATAACACATGGGTGGACCAACAAGGAGGGGGTGTTCGGCGTGTCGATTTGGACTTCAAAGATGGGACAGTCAATAATGTAAGTTATGGCAGCAACTTACAAGTACAGTCATGGCCAGAAATTAGGATGATAGTAGGTACTACTACATCCATCGGGAATTGAGATATCCCGATCCATGATTTTCTGTTCAAATTTGACGTTCCATTTGGAAATTATATTAGCATTATCAAATTAATTATATATATAATTCATGTAGTATCGTTTATATGATTTAAAAATATAAATAAATAATATTAAATAAATGTTATAAAGTTTAGAATTAAGATATATATATATGCCTATATATTGATCTTTTAGAATTAAATCATTTAATTCGTTGAGATGATTTGTATTCATGACGTCGATTAATAGTTGTTTCCCATGTATTAATAAAATCTACTTAAAGATATCAATCTCCAAATTAATCCGACAAGCAGAAAGTTGCACACCACATGATTATATGAAGGTGAAAAAGAAGTGATGAGACCTCCATGCATGCATGCATGCATGCTAATCTTTTATATATCTAGGCGCAGATTTCAAGATGAGGTTGATGCAGGCACCGATACCGTTAGCTATAGCTACCACTATGTCCCTTGTATTGTCCCCAGTTTAATTCTGGAAGAGTACTCTGTAGACTCGTGACTACTCCCTCGATCGTATTGTCCTCCTCATGCATGGGTGCATGGGGTCAATGAAATAAAACGACATCCCCGGCCAAATGTGTGGATCAGATTATGATTGCATGTGTGAATCAAACATTAATATATGATAAAAAGATCATTTATATTGCACTTTTATAAGTTTAAAATGATCGGGACAAAATATTTGGGGATCCAGAATTAGTGACCAAATCAAAATTTGGGGTTCTTGAAACTTGAGATCGAGGGGCCGGGATGGGTGCATGCATGGGCCGTGATATAAAGACATTGTAAAAAGGGCTTGGAAAGACTGCAAACCGAGGTATATATATTTGATTGTTAGGACGTTGGTGTTTAGCAAGCCGTTGCAGCCATTTTGGCAGAGGACTGCATGCTTCGAATCTTTATGGTCAGATTCATACATCATCTGTTACATGATGTTTCATGTGCTCTTGATTATCGATACAGAAAGAAAGTACTTCTTAGGTGGTTTTATGCTATAAAGAGTACGTACTGTATATTCATCTGCAACTAACTAAAAAGCTAACAAAAAGTGAAGCATTATTAATGTAGTATTACTCATGAGGCGAAGCTCTCTTTCTCACACTACTGCATAGTACTACGAGCTTTCTTTAGTGATGGTTGAAATGTTCGTAGCCAATCCATTTCTTTTTGGCAACACTTGCTGCTGCAAAAAGCCCAATTTGCGCAGGGTTATCAGAATTTGTGGCAGATGAGATCTTGACAACTTCCTGACGAACTTTTCAGAAACTAAACATATTGCTGATTACATTAGATGATGAATCATGAATACATAACTTTTCAAGTTACAAAAGCTCTGAAGCACAATATAAAGCTGCGTGCCTATATGACTACAAGCAATCTTACAAAGCATCAAATTAAAACCTGTTGTTCCTACCTGGCTAGCTGCATTGCTTTTGAAGATAATGTCATTTTGCATTGTTCGTTCTGTTGTTCCTAATCTTATATTTCGCGTAGTAAAAGTAGTTATAGATAGACAGACACAGATAGCTAGCCTACTTCTAAACTAACATAACTATATATAAAAATATAAGTGCATATTATATCTTGCAGAGATCCATATCTAAGCCTTGACAGATTCAAGCTACTGTAAGTCTTCAGCCTATTGTCCGAGGCTTTGGCCTGGGCCACCTAGAACAGAAACATGACTTGGTGTAAATTTTCAGATATATTGGAAAAATCCATGAGTATACTCGCGAAGGTAGGTAAGATTACTTGTTCTGCGTGGGATTGGGACCACTAGGAGGTATTCTACGAAGACTGTCAACCATGGGCCGGCCAGTTGTACTCGGATTCTTCTGTTCAGAGTGTGAATGTAGGAGGTCTTGAGAAGATGAAGGCAATGTTGAAGACATAGAAGATGGATGAACCCTGGCTTGAGCCATGTTAACCGCAAGTGAAAACATCAATGTAATGGCAAAGATTACTGCACTCAATGATTTGAAGTAGGATGTCATGATTTGCAGACTCTAGAGGATATCTTCTTGCTGATGCTTGGGGAAATGATGAGTTGAGGCAACTTCTAATAAAGCCTTCCAAGATAATTTCTTAGGATCGAGGAGTTCTTATTAATTAAAAACTGAGATTAGTGCAGGTTTGTCATGTGATGAATCTTTGATTATTGCAGCTTCCAATTTCCAAAGCTATATTCCTAGAGATTGGTTTACATTACAATCAATCATGTGATAATGCACGTGATTTAGTTACAAATGGTTGGTTGTCTACTTTGGATTCTACCTGCTAACTAATTTACAACCATTAAAATGGCATACCAAGATATGGTGGATGACGCAGGAACAACAAAAAATTTGACAGGGAACAATAAATAAATAATAATCTGACTAGTCCAACTTGCAAGTGACAGAGAACTTTGAAACTAAATGCTCTCATGCATAAAATAATCAATACTCGGTTATGTTCACCTATGATTCGATTCAAAGTGTCATCCTTATTCAAATTGAGCATATTCTTATTGTACTCTGACAATGAACATATTGTATTTACAATTAATAACGGTTCAACACAGATCAGGTCCAGTCAATACTTGTGAACCTAAAATCAAACCAAGTGAGGACAAGCATTTGAATTTTGAGTTGCACAAGCTAGCAGCATATATGCATCCTTCTTTCTTTTTTTCTTTTTTCCTTTCATATCTGAAATGCAAGGCAAATGGATGAAAACCTCCTTGAAGCTTTTATCCCATGTCTGCCATTAAGATATAACTGAAGTTACATAGCAAATATAATGAGGCATAAAGTGTAATCTCTCCAATACACAAGCATCCCCAACCATTTGCCTCTCAAGTGTCAAAATACAGAATCACTAATAGTCAGGTGCATTTCTCAATAAACATGTTGCTTATCGAAGAGCTATTTACACTAGCACAGTTCCAAAATGCTGTACAGGTTGCCCAACTTGCAATGACTCCGAACCAATCTCTATGCTTTTCTTCCTACTTAATCTCACATGATAAACAAAATTAGAATATTACTTCAGTCTTTTGATGACTGTGTTAAGTGCACCAGTACCTGATGATATATATGAGAAACAATTAAACAACATTCCTAACACGAATTGAAAGATCTGAAACTAACTAAACCATGCTATATAATTCTAATGATCTCACAAAACTGGCTCCATCTCCATGATAAGGATTAGAACCCACAAAAGACACCAAGAAAAGCGCACTCCTTTTTCTTTACCTATAGGGCCTCTTCATGCTTTTTCTCGGTATTGTGGTACCCCTCCTTAAAGTCACCACTAAACGGAACTAAAATCATAATACTTTGTGCGTGAAATTGCACCTTATTCAATGAATAGATTTCTAGTTGGAGGTAAAAGCTCTTCAACCCTAACTTTCATGTTAGAGCCAGATAATCCCTTATTTAGTCCACCCGATACAACATCAACATCCACCAAAAATGTTGCACAAACAGGCCGGTGATCAGAAAACTTAGACTCCCCACGTATGTAAGAAAGCAGCTGCATCCCAGTTCCATGCCATAGTATTCTGTCACACCTGCAATTATTAACTTCTAAGATTTTTGCACAAAAAGCTTAATTATGTCGGGAAAAAATATTTTCTACACATACCAAGCAGGAGTTCTCCTTTTCTTTTTTGATTTTTTCGTCTCTCCAGCATAGGTGTCTGAATTGCAAGAGTATTTGTACGTGGGGGCAAAGTAGATCTTACCCTCTTTCCATCCCTTGAATACTCTCCCTGCTTCTCTTTCAATTTTTAGCTATAAAAGTAAATAAACAATAATGAGTGGAGCACATGAAGCAACAAAGAAAGTACGCGGAAACAGAGACAGTCAAAAGCTCAGAGAATTTGTTTACAGTCCCGGCAAGCCAAGCTTTACCAGGTTGTTTGATCTAAAAAACAAAATACTTTGTTTTGTTATCTAAAGTAAAATGAAAAAATACTTTGTTTTGTTATCTAAAGTAAAATGAAGTATTATATTGATTATCATATCATTTAAAGCCAAGTACTTCACATTTTATAATCTTCAATATTCCAAGAATGTTATTTTTGAGAAATGATGTTCTTCATCCTATTCTTCATCATCCCAAGTCACATACGCTAATGTGGCACACTTTAAGTGGTTGTCTATTTAAATGCCAAACATATAAAGCCACTTAAAATCTGCCACATCGTCATGTGTGACTGAAGATGATAAAATTTAGGATGAAGTGTAGCATTGGTCTAATTTTTTAAGTATTGTAATGATGAAAAAAGATAAGGTTCTGCCAATAAAGATTACAGAGAATAAAGTCATCTTCTTAAACCATAATTAACAATGCATTTGAAGGAACAAGTTCATGGTTGATGATAGCAAAATAGGAAATTATCAGCAAGGTGATAGAATGCAATTTCCTATTACATGATATGACCTCAGATTTTTCCTGGAAGATGTATTGATTACTACCATATTCTATAATAGCTCTTTTAAAGGTAATGAATCAGAAACAGAAACAAAATTGTAATATGAACTACAAGGGGCTGTCCAAATTGTATAAAGCACACGGAAACAAAATTTGGACTTCCATAAGTTGTCCAACCTCCAAACTGAATTCTTGTTGTATTCATATGCCAAAGTCATCTACCTGATCTTTGTCCAGAAGTGCATCCCAGGCATTCTCCTCCAGGAGCTTTCTTGTGTCCGAGTAACTCAAAGCTATTCGGTAATTCAAGTCCCCTAACCAAATGACCCGACTGAGGCCATTTTTCCAAGTAGCGAAGAAAACATTTAGTAACAAGCTTTGATATAAGAATTACTAAAGACGCTATTTAATCAATAACTTCATGGATGCTCACTTATGTTCATGGATTTTCTCTGGCACCCTACTGTGAACTGATCTGCAGATATTTGGAAACTGAGTGTTTTTCAATATCTCAATGACATCCATATTCCTTCTAAGTTCATCCCCCTCCTTCTCTCCAGATGCCAAGTGGCTGCAGACAAAGCAAAAGCTTGTCTGATGGAATGACATGCTCACAGAAATACACCCCTGCCACCATAGAATCAGCAGTACAATGACATAGATGGTATTGTAAGCATGTGACATTCCCAAATATATTATAAATATATATATACACACACACACATACATGAATATCTACAAATCATATATAGGACATAAAATAATCAACAATACCTTGTTTCCAAGGCAGCCCATAATCCCACGACTAATGCAGGAGATCCTCAAGTGGCCTATATGTTGTACAAGCTCCTTCCTTGCCCAAACAGTGACAAAAATTCCCACCATTTGCTTACTGGCTACAAGACTGTAATTCATCTGGTTGGTACTTGAGGGAAAAGGAATTTCCGCAATGTCAATTCCATTAGGTACATCATCATCCTCTTCTGAAGAAAAGTCATCTTCGCTTATATGCGATTGTTGGCATCGAAAACAGAGATCCTTACTCTGCTTCCTTTCTAATTCAAGATTGCAGTTGCAAGCCTTCAGCCTCCTTCCGCTCTCTGTCCTAAAAGTCTTACTGATCTTTTTATATTTTGAGAAGAACAAGGAACTACCAAGGGAGGAAGTGGGTTTTAATCCTCTTGATGCCACCTCCGATGATTTGTTAAGTGACTGATTAATCAGTGCTAACCATTTCGCTGCAGGTTCATTATCTTCTATGACTAGGACATTTCCAGCATTTAAAGGAACAATTTCCTGAAAACTGACAATTCAAAAAACAATCAGATTACAGGAAAGAACAGTAAGTACCATGGAAATGTTTAATTCAATTATGATGAATAAATAAAAAAATCCCCAATTATGAGCACATAGTAGTTACTTTCTAAACTATTGTGTAACACTGCAAGGGTGGTACTAAAACTTCAGTCCACATCTCTCTCCTTTTCCCCCCTTTTTCCTTTTTTGTTATGTCCACCCCATCAAAACAAGTGCCATACAACCAAATTGAGTATTGTCAACAATTTTCAGTAAAGTTGGTTTAAAGTCACCATGTGTCGAATTGGTTCATAGGATATATATTCAAACTTCAAAAAACAACATATCGATATATTAACGAGAGAGAGAGAGATTACCCCAAGATATATATATCTGATTGATCTGCGTGAAGAATATCATCCAGGTTAAGGTCACTACTGGGAGATTTCCCACCTACATTCCATGTTGCTACAAAGACTCTAAATGCAAAAACAAGAAATGGAATGTTCAGGTTAGAATAATTTAAAAACAAATACATATATGTGTGCATACACATCACTGGTGCTCCATGAAATGAAGAACTCACAAAAAGGAAGAAAAAGATCATCTTTTGAGTACCTAAAAGTCTGAACGTCTTGACCAAGAGGCATCGGATGTCCTGTGCCAGTAAAAACTAGACTTTTAAGCCTTGGATCAGACTCTGCTTCTGCAAGTATAAACAAGCAGAAGAATATTAAATGATGAAAAAAAGATGATTGACATTAAAAAGTCGGTTTTTAATAATACTTGAAGCAGTTTGAGATGGGAACTGTTTGCTGTGTAGGTGAAAAAACCAGCTATTCTCAAACTCCACATAATTTTGACTGACAGCAGAAACTATATAAGGATCAACTTGCATAAAACACAGAGAGAGAGAGAGAGAGAGAGAGAGAGAGAGAGAGAGATGTACCATTCTTGATTCCTTACTTACCCTAGCTTAAATTTACAACATGAACATATTTTCTTCATTTTAAAGCAAATTGGCATCACGCTCCTCTTTTTCTCTGTCATTTCTGTTCCCTTATCTTTTTCTTTTTCTTTATTTTTATTTTTAAAAGAGGTTCCTTGCTATTTAACCTGTTTCAGTTTTGGAGCATTTTTTCACAATTAAATTACCAAAACAAAGAATAGAAGAAAAGATCCATTCAAGGGAAAAGTAATTCATTCACTTTCTCGATCAAGCAGCTGGCATCATCCATACAGCAAATAAAGAAAAAAAAATGTTTGAGTTTCTCGTGTAACAAAGAGATTACATTCACGTTTACGAAGGGATTCACACAGAAATATGCTTTCAACAAAAAATAAAAACAAAACAGATATAATGATGATATGTCAATCTCTTGAGCAGGAATGTCATGGCACTCACCAGGGAAATCAAATGTGCCTTTATTCATTTCCCTATCATTTCTCTCCCTTCTGGCAAACATATTCCGAATGAATGACTGAAATCACATGGAGAAGAATAAATGACCGAATGAATGACATCTGTTATACATAAAACCGATAAAAGGAGCCTGCCCATTCAATATTCATAGATCATTTTCTACAAACCCATTGTGGAGAAGAAACTTGAAACCAAAAGAATGTCAAAAAACAAGTCTGGGAGATTTAAAATAAGAATAAAGACCTTCTTCTTCCCGTCTTGGCTCGTTAGAGTCATTTCTGAAATCGCATCAATCTGGCATACCCCAAATCATAAACCTTCAGAAACAAAGATATAGATACACCATTCAATTGTTCAGACTAGCATTGTTTAAGAAAATAGAAATACAGCCATTGATAATTGATTGAAAATAAATTATAATATGCATAAGAGAACATCTAAAGTCCCCATCTAGTCCTCTTATTAAGAAAGATGTCAACTTCATTTAAAGACGACCAAAAAAACATTGCTTTAAGACTAAATCAAGAAAAAGAAGATGTACATTTTGAAGCCAAGAAATAATGTACTGGTTCAAACCACAGAAAGATTAAAAGAAGGACATGAACCTCCACATTCAGGAAGAAGGCATAACACCCAATCGTTTCTTAACATAAAGAATCAGAAATTACCAGAAAAGAAGAATATGCGCATTCTCACTATGGCGTTCTTGAAGAAAGGGAGAGGGTGGCAACGCACGAGAGAGGTTGACAGCCCAAATGGGTTTTCCCAAGGAAGTCAACTGCCCAGGCAAGCAATTCGTTTATTATAAACATGCAATATTATAGTGTATGCTAGTTTCCTGGAACGATAGTAGCATACATAGAAAATTGAGATAGATGTGGGGAGACAAGGGAAAAAAAGAAAAGAAAAAGAACCTGAATATTCGATGGTCTAGAAACGATAGTCTGTCTGATAGCGACAGTGGAATTAATGGCTTAAAACTGGGTCTTCTTCCAAGAACTGAATGAACGAAACCAGAGAGGCTGTAAGATTTACGTGCAACGGGGACTTGGGATTTTCTTTAAGGGGAAAATTAAAGAAAATAAAATAAAAATAAACAGTCAAAAATGGGAATGGAAATAGAACCTCACACGTCCCTTCAAAGTCCCAACGACTAACACTTTTCATGAAACGCTGTGATTGGGCAGTTTTAATACTTTGTTTTTGTTTTCTTTTTATTGCCGCAGAAAAGGTCTCTTCTTCTAACTCCCTTTGGTTTTTGGAGTTATTTTCTGCTTCTTTTTTGTCATCTGTATTCTGGGTGGATTTTGAACTTTAAATTGAAGAGAAGACTGGAAAGTAGTATGTGTCAGAACTAGAGAGAAGATGATGATCAATGATTACAGGGAAAGTGAGCCCGTGTGTGTGTGCGCAGAAAGCAAAATACTACGAAGTCCTTGTCAAGTTACTTGGGCACTTTTGGTTCCCCCGGAACTACACGTCTATCACACTCCAGTGTGATTATAAAATTATTTTTATAATTATAAAATAAATATAATATATTATATAAAATTATATTATAATAATATTTTATTTAATTTTTAACTCTCGTATTATCTCATCCCGTCTCATCAATATAATTAAACGAGACATAGTCAAAAATAAATTCTATAAAAATATAAATTAATATGATTTGACATGATAAATTAAAAAGAATAAAATTTTTCATTAAAAAGTTTCCATATTTTGATAATTTTTTTAATAAATTATAATAACTTTTACGGTAAATATATTATTACATATGAAGCTTGCTATATATGTCATTTAAAAAGAAAAGAAAAAAAACTTGCTATATATGTCACTCTTAAACCAATCCTTATGGGTCTCATATATATATGTTTATGATTATAGTAACGAAAGGAACTTTGCTTCGATGAATCAGTCTTGCCCAGTTTATGGAGAGGCGCCAGCTGCATAACTATAGTCAAATTCTAAGCCTTAAGACCCAAAATCCTGCTCATCGTCATCTGTCGGTCAAACAACCACAAAGCATATGAATTTTCCATTCCCAGTAGAAAGGAATAATATTAATCCCCAGCACAAGGAATAGAATCAATTGAAAAGGTGCCCATAAGCCTGCTGGTCCCCAAGGATTATAAGATACTAATTATGTTTGTTGAGGTATTCTTTTCAAGAATAAGCTACATGACACAGCAGATGTCGGCATTTGCCTGTTGGAAAAGTGCACAGTTCCCAGAATTGGCGAAGACCGGTTCCTTTTCAATTGGCAAAGTGGGGGGCTCTCACAAGACATCATGTTCTGGATTTCCCTCTTTTTGTGCTCCAAAATCTTGGATTGGAGCAGTCCCCACTCCTCAATGACCCTCTCTCCCAGTCAATCTGTGTTTAATTAATCTGGTTGACACTAAAAAAGAAACATCTCAGACAAGTTCATTCCCTTCTCTTTGGCCCAAAAGCTTGAGAAATGTATAATCTGAGCATCCCATCAACATCAAAGCATTACTCTATATGCATTCTTTAACCGTGTTCGTCTCTGTTTTTCAAGGCTTTGAGTTAATCAAGGTGGTGGTCTCCTTGTTGTTTGCAACAAAACTCTCCCTTCTTTGTGAACATTCACTCCTCGATCGCGTGCTAACCATGCATGCATATCTTCTTTGTGAAACCCCACATATATACAGTCAAATCAAAAGAAGTGAGGATTGCGTTTATAAACTAGAAGGACGTGAAACTTTGAGCCATGCGTGCTTGCAATGCAAATGCAGTTGACCATAACCAAGAAACTTAAGTGCTTGAGTGGACCCAGAGAAACAAAAAAGGAACAAATGAATAGGGGCTTGATACCACGTAGTGTCCCCTACTGAATGCCCCTAAACCAATAAGACTTGCATTTTTCATTTGTTTTATTTACACCTTTTTATTCTTTTGACATTCTTGCAAACGTTCAGCTCAAAGAGAATGGGGAAAAACAACAAAAGCACATGCATAAGAACATTATCTTGTACCTTTATCTCATTCCATCGGTTAATGTTCTTTGTTTTTTGTTTTCAAGTGGTGAGACTTTGACTCCATGGCAATGAAAAGATGTCTAAAGAGCATGCTGATATGGATATATACAATCATGATTGTGACCCATCATAGGTCCATAAGAAATTTGCTTATTGATCTTGATCCACATGCAACCCCTGTGAATTGTTATGCTTCTCTATGCATGACAAGCTTTTCTTTCACTCTCTTGATTCACATTCAACCTTCAACAACTTTCCAGCATTCATATAAAGTATTTACTCTCAAATTAAAATCATTTTTAACGCACTTTAATTGAGAAAAATCAATAATTAGGCTCCTTCATAACTAGTCAGAAATCATACCATAAGATACATCTATTTGATGAACACTAACACGAGGAAATATTGAACTTTAAACACGGATGACTACATATCTCTATCTAGGGTTTTTTTTTTTTTCCTCTCTATGCAGAGTCTATCTTGTAACTAGAAAGTTGGAATTTTTGACACTACATCTAAATAAAGAATATGGGCAAGTAGGAACAACAATTACAAAAAGAGAGACACAGATGCCTACAAAAAGAGGGACACATATGCCGCCAGCGTTGCTGCATCAAGACTGCATTTCCATTGTAGAAACAGAGTTGGGCTCCTGACCATGGACCCGGAAGCGATAAATGCAAGTATGGGAAGGGCTTCCATGGTTTGACGTGAAGTCAAGCCTAACGGTGTCAACAATGCCTGAGCCCACTGATTCCAAGACGTTGAAGGTTTGAGCATTGCTCTTCTCGAGATCATAAGTAAACTCTGCTAAAAGAAACGGCTTCTCAGTATCAACTGCCGCATCTATGTTACGCCCTTGCAGCCATCCAGAGACCCTACAGTCCTTGGGAGCACTGGATCTGTCATATGCCACACTCTGTTCAAAAACAAATTTCAGGTAGATCAATTTATTAGCATAATTGGAAAAGTTAAAGAGAGATAGATCAGATGATTACAGATGGTCCTGCAATTTATTAAAAAAATCAATGAGGTGGAATAACACAGGCAGACAACTAGTAACAGAAACTTGCAAGTGCCTAACCAGCATGAAATAGCCTTGAGCAAAGGCTGTTCATACTGGTTGCGCAACGAACCAGTAGTGGAAACAAAGCATAACATATGCAAATCTTAGTAGTGGTATCCTAATCAGCTTATCCATTGCAGAAAGGTAGAGGCAGGTAAACAAGGAAGAGCACATTGCTAGTCATCTTCCAAAACAGACATGATAGCAGATGCATTTTTTCATTTGTAATACCAGAGGCAAATTTTTTTTTTGATAGGTAAAAAGAGATTTTATTGATCCACGTAAAAAGGCAAAGCCCGAGTATACAGGAAGTATACAAGAAAAAGCCCAATTACAAGCTACATGCTATACCAGAGGCAATTATATCTCATGTAACTAATTCTCAGATATGTGTTGATTTAACATGTAAACTCCAAAGCAAGAATGACCACGATAGACGGAGCAGATCAGTGATAACAGAAAAAGATCGTATGAATCTCAACAAAATAGAAAAACATACAAACTAAATGCCTGTCTTGTGTGTGCATATGCTATTAATCCATACACCCGTCCAAAAACAAAACACAATTACTGGTTTAGGCCAAAGAATGGAATGTTTAGGTATAAACATATACAGGTGTACCATTTCAGAATTACCCCCATATCCAAATTTTTGTATTTCCTGGCCAACAAGCAATGAAGGAAAAAAGTAAACTAAAAAAACGTACATGTACATGAGGACATGGATCCTATATTCTTGTGTGAGTGTAAGTAAAATTCATAATATATTCTCAAAGATCGGTATTTTTAAAATTGTAGCGGATAGTTTACAGGTTGTGTCAGGGGGATTGAGCACAAGTTTCCAAATTAATTTTTGAGATAATATATTTATAGAATACATGATTTTAAGTTGCTTTAATCTCTACTCCATCAACAAAATTGTAGCACACTGCGAGCCAACTGTTTCTCAGATCCACTTTGGGCAAGAGAGAATAAGTTTTCAGATAACAGGAAAGAAAAAATCATGCCCGGGAGAACAAGAAACTTATAAAGTTGGCACCAACTGTGAGCGATCTAAGAGCCAGGACAATACTTGCAAAAATTTCAATTTTATCATTGACAACATTATTTATAACATTCTTTAGACCTACCTTTTCAAACCAAACATAATGATTGAATGGAGAAATGCTGATGGGACTGAAGAAACGCTGATGGTTGAGTGAAGATAAATACCAATGCTTGAGATTTGAGAGTGGATAAAGGTTTTGAGATTATTATTTTTTTTATTGGCACCGGGTGTCCAAAGAGAGGCTTTGAGATTTGAAGAGTAGAGAATCGAGATCAAGAACTTGGGAAAGCAAAGGAGCAAAGGATATTCAATCTGTGAGTCTGGTTGAAATTACTGAAAGGCTGGCTTTTACAAAAAAAAAAAAAAATGATAATAAATACAACTGCAAACCCATTCCGAGCTGGGATGTAAATTTCTTCCGGAAAAACTGAAACAGAACAAAGTGGCCTGAACAAACCAAAACAGCCTGGGGTTTAGAACGAAATGGAACACAGAGGTAAACTAGTTGCTATACCAATATGAGAGAACCGGATATTCGGGCCAGAAACAGAAACAAAATTTAAAACTTTTCCTTATTACACAAGCCCAGTCATCTCAAGGGCACAAAACATAGATTCTGAATGTTTGCAGAATTCTGCTAAAATAAAACAACTAATTAATGAGTTACACTCATGCCTCTTTTAACCCACACACTAATCTTCAACCCACCCCTGCTCATACAAGAGAAAGGTGCCATTTGGGTAAGAGCTCACAGAAAATTCAAAAGCACCGTATCAAGTATCATTTAAGTAATAAACAAAAGGTAGTATCTGCTAAATATAGTTTTCCTCAACTTTTCTTACAAGTTTCAGACAAAAAATAAATATGAAATAAAATTTCTTTTATCAGTAAAATAAACACGAAATAACATAATGTTGACATCCCAAACTATATAGAGCAAGCATATGCCACACTATTCCACCAACTTCTTATGTTACAGACTATCACTTGTTCACCAAGAGAAGGAAAGACAGGAGGTGGAGAGAGAGAGAGAGAGAGAGCAATGATCTCAGATAATTCAACTTGGCAAATCAACCCCGGCAATACAAGATTGTAACAAAGAAAGGGAATCTAATAGGATGACAGCAATTTATAGAGAAAACATATATGCTAAATTATTTTATCTTGCATCTCCTATGCAATCACATACACACAGATGCCAAAAAGGGGGGATAACACGCTGGGCATCAACAAACATGCAATATTTTCTCCGGCTAAACAAGCAAAGGATATCATCAACATCAAAGCCTTAATATCTGAGCTCATCAATACAAGGCTGTATAGATAGTTAAGATTTACCAGAAAGCATTCTAAACCAAGCCCTAAAGGTGTAATACTGTATCCACTCCTCAACAGGCCACCATCAAAAAGGTCAACTGATAAATTTGAACACTTCAGCCAAGATGGGATCCCTCTAGCAAAGGAAATTGTGATGTAATACTAAGGGCTTGTTTGGGAAACTCATCTCATCTCAAAATTTCTCATAATTTCCTTCCCAAACATCACTCAAATATTAACACTTTGCAATTTCAAATTTCAACTTTTTCATCTAAACATTACCTAATCATTACAATTTTCCCAAACTTCCAAACAAAACACAAAAGATAATACAATTTTTTCAAATTTCAAAACAAAAATAATAATAATAATTATATTCTAACAATATTTTAACATTATAATATTTTTATTCAATTTTTTCTCTCTCATTTCCCAAAACCCAATAAAACATCTTAACTCAAACCATTTGACTACTATTAACAAACCATTTTACTATCATTCATAAAATTATCATCTCATCTCATTCCCCAAGCATCCCTAACACTAAGGCAAGTAACTGGTTTTGGTCAATAGAAATCTAACCCTAACAAGTTTGAGGTCTGCTAATCAAGCCAAATCTATCAGTGAATAAAACTTAACAAGGCCTTACCCCAACCCTCGAACAAATATGTCTACTTTAATGGTAAGTTACAATAGATCTTGCCATTAAAAGTCATTAATAATTAATAAGCATGCACACACAGTGGGTCGTGAACCCATTACCTCACCTCCACCCCATTCTTTAGGAGATGAGAAAATTCCATTTGAGCAAGAGCTCTTTGGCATCGTCCAACCCTTCTCTTAAGTTTCCATGCAAGAACAACACTCCAACAGGTAGATGTCGTCTAAAACTTAAAATACTTCAGGTCAAGCTTACAAGAAGGTGTTTCTACTCCCCACAATTTGTGCATTTAAAAAGTTACTGAGGATTTTCTTGGCCGAAAGATTTCAGGGTAAAAAACCCCAATCCTAAAGTTACAATTAGTTATTGACCAACCTGATTCCCACGAAGTGGCACCCATTATTCCCAAAAACCAATTCCATGTTCAAAACATTCCAGATTTAATAGTAGAGTTTGTACGGGTTGTGACTATGTGAAATTTACACAAAATGTGAAACCTTAAATTCAACATCTTATATATTCAAGCAATCCAACAGCATCAGGTAGGGCATGCAAGCAAATCCAATGAAATAACGCATCTATATACAAAACGATATTATATCATAAGCTTCGCATCATGAATATTCAGCAGTAAACTAAATATTGAATAGACAACATCACCTTAGCAACATGCTCCAAAGTAACAGCCTCAGGAACAATAGCTGTGCGCAGCCTAATCTGCACAAAGCCACTGCTCCCACTCAACGCAAAACACTGACCGGGCTCGCCGAAACTTGGTCTCAACATCTTGTCAGCATTGGTACGAGCAGAATTTCTGGCACCATTCAAGAACCAGTTACTGGCCTTTCCCACCAAATACGGCTCCGAGTGCTTCACAACCATCGCCCCGCCACTAGCCAGGGCGTAATCCACGCGACCGAGCCCATCCGCCGCGTGCTTCTCTATCTCCCTCTCAATCACCTCCCTCGCGTATGCTCTTATCTCGTCCAAATTCACATCTCCATCTCCATGTTCGTTACTCCTGGCCTTTTTCAAATCCGTATATATCTTATCAAATTCCTCCTTCGATAACCATTCCACTGCTTTCAATTCGCCTAAGGACCTCTCCAATCCCTCGCTCTTGATTTCCAATCTCTGCAACTCGCTCTTAGTTTCCCTCCTTAGCCCCCCGATCCCGTTCTCAACCTTGCGGTCCACGACCTCAACTTGGACCTGGATCATCTTGGCGGTGGTCTTCATGAAGGACTCCACTTCCGCAATCCTCCCCTCTAATTCGGAAAATCCCATCTCTGTCCCCGCCACGGACTCTCCAGGTTTCACTGCGAGTCTACGAATCAAGTGAATCAGGCCGGCGAGGACAACAAGGAGGACGAAATTCTTGGCGAACACTCTGAGAACAGTGACCCATCGAGGGTGCTCCGGCTTGTGAGGAAGCACCTTGCGAGTGCGGCGAAGAGGCACGTTGGAATTGTTGTTATTGTTTCCAAGGGATTTCTTCACCTGCTGCGCCAATTCCTTGGACGATCTCTCACCGCGAATGGAGTGGTTGCTCAGATCCTTGCCGTTTCCGGCAGCACCTACGTCGTCGCCTCCCGTCGGACCGTTGGGACTCAGTTGGGGCACTGCAGCTTCGTTGAGGCCGAGCAACTCGATGTTAGTGGTCTTCCTCTCGGTCGACACCACGGGTCGGCGCCGAACCGCCGGGTTCGCCGTGATGGATACGGTCGAAGCCGACATTTGGGATAGGGCCTCAGATTTCTCAAATTATTGAACTCAGATCAGAGAAAACGGGTAAAGCACATTCTTCATTGAAAAAAAAAACTTAGAAATAATGAAAAAAAAAAGGCTGTTCTTCTGAATTTGTTTCCCCATTTATATTGGAAAAATAAAATAAAATACAATAAAATATAACCGGCGCGGACCTGTGGAGCGCTTCGGTGATTTAAAATGTAAAAGACGGTCCTATGGCCGAGTGAGTGGGGCCACGTGTAAAGGACTGGGAAATCCATTGTCTGTAGGGCATCGGATTTCGATCCCATCTCCGTATTTCTAGAGTGATGTAATTTTGTTATTTTTTGATAAATAATGTTAGATACTGTATTTTAAGAGAAATATTAACAGAAATTTTATCTAATTAAACTCCCACAAATAGATGGTGTTTTATGTGATCTGTCTAAAGTTGGATGGGAAGGCACTGCCACCTCGCCCCACCCGATCCGACCTCCGCCTGCCTCGTCTGCAGAGTGGATGTCCACACGTAGTTGGGTGCTAGGAGCGGGGCCAAGCCCGCTCAAGGTTCAACCGTCTGCCCAGCTCATGTATATAAATATTTATATTTAAAAATAATAATTTTATTTAGTAAAAGAGAAAATATTGGGAGCAACCACTATTCAGCACACTACACACCCTATAAAAAATATCTATATATCCTATGAAAAGCATCCTTACACTCTATAAAAACCTATAAGTGTGTGATGTGCAGTATAAATAATGGCTGCTCCCTAGTAAATCCCTTAGTAAAATAATGTCATTTTAATTTAGATTTATTTTTAATATATAAAACGACCTAATTTTAAGATTAGGTTTTGTTTATAACCTACCGTCTCTCTCTCCAATAGCCTCGATATCTCCTCTACAGTCTCGTCCTTCTCCACTTTTTCTTCTCTTCTTTCTTGAAGCGTGACCATGGGTTTGCAAAGAGACTCACATGGCTTCGGTTCTTTACTCGGATTTGTTGTTATCGTTTTGGATTTTTTGTTATTTTCCAGTTGTGGATGGTTCTGTGATTCTGTAGATTTGTTTTTATATTTCGATTGTTTTGTATTTTTTTGTAATGTTTTCAATTGTTTTTCATAGTGGGTGGATGGCTGTGGAGACTAATCTATCCCCAGAATCCAGATTGAGGCACTTGCCCATGAGGGCCAGTGCCTAGGTTTAGGGGCCCAAACTGTCCCCACACCCATGTGGGGGCCGGGGTCGGGACATGGGCATCTTCCATTCAAGTTATGTTAGTAGCACCCCTATATCTATTAGATATATTTTATAATAATAATAATTTTACAAAATGACACAGCACACCAACACATGTTAATTTTTTAATTTAATTTTATAAAATTATTTTGGGGCCAGAACATTCCTTGTATTTTAAATAATTTCGTAAATAAATTATTATATTAAGAAAATGTAGAGTGATACTTAAGATTCTTCTTTTTATTTTAAGTGAAATGGATATTATAAATTTAATGTGAAATATAGAGTATTTCCTATCTTTAATGTAGCTAGGGGAGAGTATTGGACCGGCCATTTTGTACCAGACTGAGAGTAGGTCCGGTTAGTCTCGGTCTAAATTTTAGTGGACCGATAGGTTTCGGTCCGATCCCAATCTAGGGATTTTTTACCCTTGATCAGATCAAATAAAATATATATATATATAATATATTTTATTATTTATATAATATTTATAATTATATATAATTTTTATCTAACCTAATAGGTTAATATTTATAATACTAATATTTATAATTTTATACTAATACTAATATTTATACTAAGACTAAATTACTAATAGTCTAAATTAATACTAATATACTATTATATAGTTATACAGTATACTAATCATAAATTCATAATAACTAAATCATTATAAATCTATAACTATATCTAATTGTATTAGTATTAGTATTAGTTAACTTAATATCTAATATGCTAGTATTAGTAATAAGATTATAAGACTATAAGAGTATTACTCTTATTTAATAAATGAATATAATATTTCATAGAGTATTAGTAAATGTGTTGGGTTTGAAGACACTAAAGAGATATAGTAAATTAGTAATATTAGTTATTAGTTATTATCTATTAGTACTAGTGTTATTACATATTATTAGTTATTAGTTATTACATCTAGTTATTAGTTATAATATTAGTACTAGTGTATTATTAATTATAATAAATAAGTTAATAACTATTACTAATTTACTATATACTAATAGACTAATAGTATTAGTATTAGTGTATTACTAATATACTAATATATAATATATATTAGTAACTTAGTAACTTAGTTATATGTATTAGTAATATATAATAATAGATACATATAGCTAATAACTATATGTAATAATATTATTACTATATCTCTTCAAACTCCACATATTTATTAATACTCTGTCATACTATATTAAATAATAGTAAAATACTCTTATTATTAATACTCTATGTAGTTATATTAAATACTATATTACTAATACTCTATGTAGTTATAGTGATTTAATACTAACATATTACATATTAAGTTAACTATACTAATACTATTATAAATTTATACATATATGATATATTATAATTTATACAATAACTCTTATAATATGTTAATATATTGATATATACTAGTACTATATATTATAGTTAATAGTTATACATTAAAGAGTATAATAATACATTGATACTAAATATATATAGGTATAGACCTATAATGATTTAGTTATTATAAATTTATGATTAATATAACTATATGATAGTATTAGTACTAGTATATTATTAGTTATAGAAAATAAGTTAATAACTATTACTAATTTACTACATACTAATAGACTAATAGTATTAGCGTATTACTAATATATATATATAATAGTATACCATATGTATATATATTAAATATATCACAATATAATTACATAAGTATTAAATAAAATGCCATTGGATATAAAAAAAAAAAAAAAGCCAAGGGTGGACCAAATAGATAGGACCGGTCCTTATGGAGTTCAATCCGGTCCAAGGTGGGAAAATCCTGAACCTAATTGGTCCGGTCCAGTTTGCAAAATCTCCCCGAACCGGACCGAACTCACCCCTAGATGTAGCTGTTAAGAAAACAAGTAGCACAAAAGTGGTAGTATGCAGATCAAAAGATGGCTATCCAACCGTTGTCATCACAAAACATATTGAAAGCCAAAACCCAAAGTAGGGAGAAGCCACTGTGATGTGCATTGGACTTGCAAAAGCTCAGCTCAACCAAATCAAGAAAATAGTCATTGTAGGTGACTCATTAGTGATCTTGCAAGTTGCAAATGATCATGATAAAGCCTCATATTAGACTATTCAGCCTATAGTTAGTGATATTAGATGTTTATTGAACTCATTTGAAAGCTTGCAAATCAGAAGATACTCAAAATTTGAATCAATGCGCGCATTCTATTGTGCATTGGACATCTTCCATGAATTTATATGGAAGCATACCTCTTTTTTTTATTCCACCATGTCTTTTGGATTTCTTCAGCAGAAAAGACCCTGCCTATATTGTGTATTCGCCAGCTTTGGCTAGTTTGTTTTGGTTTTATAAATGTTTTAAGATGGTAGTTTTTTATATAATTAATGAATCGATCATGTCGAGAAAAAAAAAATTAGAGTATTTCCTATCTCAACGACTTGGGTTTGAGCAATAAACGAGTCAATATTATATTAACTGTTTTTTAATGATTAAATATGTTAATAAAATTCATGCTAATTGACAAAATAAAATGATGGGTTTTAAATTTTAACGCATTTTCCGATGGGATTTAAATTTCAATCATGTCGGATTTGCAAGTTGTATAAAAGAAAAAATAATTAGGAACTGTTAGGACAAAGATCTCCATGATTCTCTGTCCAAATTAATCCAAACAAAAAATTACAGGCAATTAGGGTGTCCTTCGACGGACCCAAAGCTATTGATAATTGAGATAATCAGAAATATATTAGCCATAATGTTCCCTTAGATGATGATGTCTCATATTTGATGCGATATACAGACCAAATGTTGATCCCAGTTACCTTTCATGACACCAGGATGTACGTTTTGAATGGCGACCCATGCAGTTAATCCTCAAATCTCCCTCAACATCACTCACTCAAGAGTATATATATTCTTTTCACACCCTGATATCGATGCAAACATCAAGGACCTCATTGAGATATATATCCATCAAGATGAATCGACGATCATCCCCTATCTATCATGTTAACCATCCTTGTCTAGATCATTCAACCCAAATATTAGAACCAGTATCCCAACAGCAAGAGGCACGAATGTATATCCTATATTGTCTTTGAGTTCTCAAACTGTAAATGCTGCTACTTGGAACTTTCTGAACTGGTGCCATGTGCTGCCTCTTAGTTGGTTCTATCTGGTTGCTGCCCACGATGCTTTAGACTTTTTTAAGTGCTGATGTTTGCTGTTTTTATCATTGTTGTGCTGCTATCTTTGGTCTAAAACAGAAACATATTGCTTTCTTTGGTTGTTGTTGTTGTCATTTCTTATTTGGTACCAATGCTGCTACTTCAGTGGGGTTTTGCTGTATTTGTTGGTTCTGTTGTATTCTAGAATCGCTTACAATTAATTTTTTTTAAAGATATTTATCCTGAGTTGCAGGGAAGTTGACCAGTGTACAAACATCTTGTCAGTTAGGTTGGGTTCCATTTCATGCAAACGCTCCCTTTGTCTTTTGCCTTTGAGCAATGTTTCAACGCGTTCACTCCATATTTTAATTGACAAGCCCTCTCATTTTGTTATTTAGTAGATGTACAGTCTTTTTCACCCGAATTAGAAGATTTTCATTGAAAAACATCTCTTATTACCCCCTAAAAAAAGTACCAAGAGAATAGATTAATGATTCCATTATTACAAAAGGATAATATAATATACCATCTTCTCTTTATACTCGAACTCATAATTTTTTAGGACGAAATTCTATAGAAATAAAGAGTAGTACTAAATATAATTATAGAGTGTATAAATAATATGTATTTTATTTAAAAAAAGTAGAATCTATCAATAAATTTATATAATTTTTTAAGAAAAAATACGCGTAATTTAGACATCATAGAAGTACAAATGTCATTTATTGAAAGTGAATTATACTACTAAATCCATTATAATAATAAATAATTTTGAAATAATGATACTCTTAATCTAAACTTATCATATCAATTAGTATAATTAAGATAATAAATTTAATATTTAAAAAATAATTTTTAAATAGATAATAATAAAAGATAAAGATGATGTCAGCAGTATTTTTTTTTTTGGGTAGGTAAAGTATTTTACCTCTTAAAATGGCAAAAAAGAGGTATATTGGAAAGTGCATGGGACTGTCTATAAATTCAAAAGTTTTATCGTCCAAAGCAAAAGCAAGACACATTTATCGACAGGTGTGCCATTTTTTTTAAAATTTAATTTATTTTAATTTTAAATTAGAAACCAACCAAACAAGTGGGAGAGTTCATGATTATCCCATGAGGCGTCCCACATGATAGCATTACTTATTTTATTTACATCGGAAACTATAAACAACAACGATAAAACGAGCCAATTAACGTCGTTTCTCCGCAGTACTATATATTCCATTTGGGCGTTTTGGTTTCTTTGGTTTTTCCTCACTCTCTCTCCCTCCTCTCTCTCTCTCTCTCTGAGACACCCACCTGGGATTGTACCTCTGCAAGCGTAGACATTGTACAAACTTGAACATGGATGCATGCTGGTGATGATTTCCTCTTTCCTCCTCAAAGAAAAAGTGAGAACCAAAGTCTTGGAACCAAGAGTATCTTTCCTATTTCTTAAAGACTCAATCCTCATTACGTAGTTCAGATTCAGATCAAGTAAGTCGCACTCTGATTTTTCTTTCATTTTCTTGACCTTCAATGTCCATTCCTCCTTTTATGTCTTGCTTTTACGTTTGGGGACCACTTGAGGGGATTCATGATAAGAACACTGAGTTTCTTTTTTGAAGATTTTCATTCTTAATTTATGAGGATTTTTTGGGCTTCGATAAGAACACTGATGTTCTTGCATGCAGACACTTTCCTTTATTTTTCCTGTTTTTCTAATTTTTATCACCTTCTCGGGTTCTGGTGCGGTAATGCGATGATCTTGTTTGGTATTATTAGTTATTTGATTTTCTGGTAATTAGAAGTATTGTTTTTTCCATCCTAATATTCCAGTACACTGGTTTTTTTTATTTCTTGAATACAAAGCAAATTAATCTGCGCATTTAAGGGGAGCAATTTGTGGGTCAATCTTTTTGGGCTTGAGTAGCGAGTTTTGGGTTTCCGAGGAAAAAAAAGAATAGTGGGTTTAGGGTTTCGAAGGGATTGGTCATTGAAGGCTAGAGCTATGCCCTTTACTTTTGCATGCAACAGATTCGTCACCTTTTCTTCTGAGAATGAGTATGGGTAAGGGGATTCACTGTCTATGGGTCGTCTGAATATGTTTTGGCTGTTAATACTACGAATTTTTTGGAAGGCTCATGATTTCTGGGGTGAGTTTCAGGGGATTTTAAATGTTGAAATTTGAATGTATTGATTTTCTATTTTTTTATTCCTTCAATAGGTTCAGGGTTATATAAAGTATCCGGTGAAATGGATGCTATAGCTGTGCTCCATGCATGCCTACATATGCTTTTGCACGAAATATATCGTGGATTTATACTTATAAGAAAATTTTAATAAAGATTTCTATCCATTATTCACTTGTCTTTGAAGTATTTTGAAATATATTTAGAGTATATTTTGCATGTGATCTAGTTATTTGAACGTTTTTAGATAATCTGAGTTCTGATGAATGCTGGGTGGTTTGTACTTTCGATTAGGATTTTCAGGTTTCTGATAAATGGGACAGTATTGAAGATTGGTTCAGCAGTTTTCTGAGATAAGTTTGAGAGTCTTTATAGTTGTTGCTATAGACATTTGAGTTTGGGATTGGAATGATTATATTAACTGAGAGTTAGCAGATGGGGATCGAGACAATGGGGTCTCAAGGTGTTGGAGATAGTAATGGCAAACAGTCGGAATTCCAGCCATTGGTGCGGCAAAACTCAATGTACAGTCTTACACTCGATGAGGTTCAAAATCAGTTAGGTGACTTGGGGAAGCCACTTAGCAGCATGAACCTTGACGAGCTTCTAAAAAATGTTTGGACTGCTGAGGCCAACCAGTCCACAGTTATGGAAATTGAGGGCACAGCACAGGCCAATCAAACTGTGCTGCAGCATCAGGCTAGCCTGTCATTAACTAGTGCTCTGAGCAAGAAGACAGTGGATGAGGTTTGGAGAGATATTCAGCAAAGTAAAAATAACGAGGAAAAGAAGTCTCGGGAGCGGCAGCCTACTTTGGGAGAGATGACATTGGAGGATTTCTTGGTGAAAGCAGGAGTTGTGGCCGAAACATCTTCAGAGAAAAAAGGTGCTGGTCCTGTTGTGGTTGATCAGAATGTAGCCCCACAGTTTCCACAGCAAGGTCAGTGGATGCAGTATCCACCACAACAATATCAACATCCACAACAAGGTATGATGGGGGTTTACATGCCCAGCCAGCCTATACCACAGCCACTGCACATTGGGGCCGGTGCTGTGATGGATGTTGCGTATCCGGAGAATCAGGTAGCACTATCACCTTTGATGGGAACCATGTCGGACCCACAGATGCCTGGTAGGAAAAGAGGCATCCCAGAGGACATGATTGAGAGGACTGTTGAGAGAAGGCAGAAGAGGATGATCAAGAACCGAGAATCTGCTGCCCGTTCACGAGCAAGGAAGCAGGTTGGCTCTCAAAAGTCAAATTCCTTGAATTATTTCTTTGCCTTTTCAAGTTTTTTATTGTGTTGATTTTCCAATGACCCGAAAGATAACAATGTCAATAGGCTTACACTAATGAACTGGAGCACAAAGTTTCACGTCTGGAAGAGGAAAATGAACTGCTCCGGAAACGGAAGGTTAGGTTCTTCATTTGAGATATTGAGCTATTGTTTGTTTTGATTTTCTTTTCTACCTTACTGTGTCAAAAGCGTGTCTTTTCTACTGATGATTCAAAGAAAATTTGGGTTTTTCGAAGCATTGATATGTGGTACAGTTTGTGGGTATGTCTGATGCATGTTAAGATTACAACTTTAAATGAGTACTACACATTATGGCAGAGAGATGATAGATATTAAAAATATAATATTTTATATATAATAACATTCTGTTATACCGTTAAACATGATAAGAGTCATTTTGTTTTAGTTTAATCATTCAAGTATTTTTCTTATTTATATGTTAACAAAAATATAATAAACCCTTCATGCGTCCCTGTTATAATTGTAGGCTAATTTATACTGAAAAAAAGGTCATATCCAAACATTGAAGGTCTATCTGACACTCATTCAAGAATACCCTAGCAGTGTCGGATATGCTATTGAAGTGGAAGATTCTTATTTTCTATCTTGGGATTAATTGATGGTGTACCCTACACATACTGGAAAGTTTTATATCATATTCGGATTTACGTACTGCTTAGTCATAGATCATCTTACAAGCAGTTCCTATTTGATTTCTTGTCTTGAAGATGAGAAACACTATTTATTTTTTTGACACAAATCTTTTTACTTAAAAAAAACAATTGTTTTTAGACAAGGCTCAGTAAGCAACAGACAAGGCATTTTTTCCTTCAGCAGATTAAACAGTTTCATCTACATGGCTGTTTAACACCCACTCAGGCGCGCTATCTCTGTGTTAGAGGCCTAATTTACCACTCCATTTTGGAACTTGGTGGATTATTTTTTAAACACCAATAGCTTGGTATAGATGAGAAATTTTAATATGAGTGTTGGAGGATCAATTGGCTAGTTAGAAATGACTGAAATTTTTAGTCATGGTTCTTTGGACCAAACCATTGTAAGATCAATGGGCTAGATTTTCATATTTTCTTGTTTCTAGCTCTTCCTCTTAACTAGGTGTTACCTCTGGTATACTTCCTGTATAGCTTGGGCTATGCCTATTCCTAATGACAATTGTCCATATATGCAGGGGCACAGAGGGGCCTTGGCACCCCTATCTCTCCAAAATTTAGAAGAAAAAGTTTATAGGAAGTTTTAATAATTTTCTCACATTGCTCCCCCTAAAATCAGTTCCACCCAACAAAAGAAAAATCAAATCCCTAAAAAAACTGCTTCCTGGCTTCGTGCATATATGTATATAGTATCATATTATATAGTATCATATCACAGGTGGATTTTTTTATCACTCAATTTTCAGTTGGAAATTTGATGATGTATTCTTACCTGTCAAAAAAAAAAAAAAAAGGAAAAGAATTGATGATGTATTCAGTTTTTGGCATCATAACTCCACAAGTTTTGGGAGACTGTCAACTTATTGTTGTTTATAACTCTAAATCTGTTAGGGATTTTGTTACATTGGCATTTACTTATATAAAAAAAAAAGATTTTGTTACATTGGCATTATCATTTAGCTATTACAATGGGAAGTAGACGTCTCGTTGTTCGGCTCATGATTTATTTGACATGAACCTGTGGAAGACAATATCCTCCTTTTAATTCTTCTGAAGGACAACCTTTCTATTTCAAAATATAACTTAAAGAATCTGTCATACTCATGAATAAAGGAAAAAGGGCTATTGTGGTGGTTTTATTTATTTTATTCTTTCTCGGCAGTGTGGTAAGTTTATGAGGCTGGTTTTGTTCAACAAAATTCAGAACCAAGCTGATATTGCATTTAACTTTGAACTCATGTAAGCATATTTCAAAGATCTGAAATGGTGTAAACATTTTTCGAATTATAGTAGATATATATATATATATATATTTATATATCTATATAATTACTCTAGAAGGTATATCAAATTTAGATTGGCAAACACCAGATATCCTAAATTCTTGAGAAGCGAAGAAAACATTCATGTGTATGACTTTGTAGCTCTAGTCCAGGATTTTGAACACAAGGGCTTTTTTCGGTGGATAGGTATACTTATGTTTCTCCTTTTCGATGAGTAAACCATCTCTATTAGAAATTTTTTTGATAAGTCTCTATTAGAAATTAAAGTAAAGGGACTACGAAACTGCACTGCTATAAAGTTATAAGCATTGTAATAAAGGTTTTTCTTAAAATTAAAATTACAGTAAATTTGAAATCCAAAAGATCTAGGACAAAGAATGGGAGTACAATCATCAACAGATCCAGTCAAAAGGTGATTGCAGGAAAAAAAGTTTGGACTTAAATAAACTCTACTGGTTTTCTGAATTTGACAAACTGCACTTTCTGTGGTTGGCTAGTTGATTCTGATTTCAGTTTCCCTTATGCTTACTTGAGTTGAATACCTTTATGCAATTGGCTAACGCGATCAGAAATATGATAATATAATACCTGAAAATAAAAATTTGGTCTATGATCTGAATGTTAGATTCCAATTTTGTTCCTGCATTATTGATTTTGTTTGAGAAGTCCCATGGCTACTAGGGGTGCTACCTGCCATGTGGGGGTGGGGGTGGCCCCTTCCCTCACCGGGGTTTTCCTCCCTGGAATTTGCCCTCACACACCGGGGGCAGGGGTGGACCACTGTCCGCCCACCCGTCCACCCACGGCTGTGACCCAACCAGAAAAAGAAAAAAAAAAAATCACAAATCCACAACAAAAAAAATCCTTCGCAAACAACAAATTGGAGAGAGAGAGGGTGAGAAGGTCTGAGATGCTGAGGAGGAGAATGAAAAGAAGAGGGGAGAGAGAGAGAGAGAGAGAGAGAGAGAGAGAGAGAGAGAGAGAGAGAGAGGTTTAACTTAATCCCCCCGTTTCCTCCTTTTTTTTATAAAAAAAAATATATTCATTACCAAAACGACGACATTTTGGTAACGATTTTTAAAAGATTTACATAATTATATAGTAATTTGGACTGGGCTTAAAGCCCAGGCCTGGGGTGCAGGGTGCGGAGGGGGGCGAGCTTGAGCCCAGACTACCCCCCACCCCCCGCTGGGTTTTCTGCCTGCAGGCGGGGTTGCCCACGCTGCCCAGGCGGGGCAGGGGAGGTGGACACCGCCCCCCGCCACCCCTAATGGCTTCTCTTACCATGTCTTGTTGTTATTATGGGAACAAAAGTTGCTGATCTAGTGGTCATGTTTTGTACACATGTTTTTATTATGTCGACATGGCATATTGGGCCACATGCTGATCTCACAGCATTTGGCATCAATTTTCCATCTCAGATGTGCTCAATTTCTTTGCTGGCTGCTTGGCTGTTATTAAGCCCACATCCAGCTAGCCTTTAATGTTTTATCATCGTGTTTTGGGTAGTTGAGAAATGATGTCATTGGTTTGGTGGGTGTCTATCAAAGGCAGCCTGCCTTCTACTTTTATGAATTGTTTTTGGATCATTCATTTGTAAAATTGTAATTTAAGGGATTCTCTAGTAGCGTACTTTAGTTATTGGCTTTTTTTTTTAGAAAAGAAATCTAGTTGTGGAAAGAACAAGAGAAAAAAAATAAGTTGAAAGCTTTGAAATGTGTTCTGCTAGGTGACTTCTGGGCTTTATGATCTTCTGTACCCAATTTACTCTTACGGAGTTGCTGCTCTTATATGTCATATCATCACAAAGTAATTAAATATTAGTTATTCTCATATTTTCTATTTTACCCTTTCCCAGGTCACTCTGTCGAAAGGAAATTTACCAGAGACTGCCTTCTCAATGATATTAGTTATATACATATAGGTTTTTCATTCAAGCCCAATTTGATCTGAGAATGTATTAAACAAAATTTTTACTCTGATATTCACTCATTCATTCAAATGTGTGGGAAAGTAAGAGATAGAGATTCCTTTTATTACAAATATGGTTACATTTTTTTTTATACATTGGGAGGGTGGATTTGATCCTTGGTTCTCTTAGTGAGAAACCAAGGTGTTGCCAATTAATCCAAAGGATCTTAATATGGGTTACATTTAATTGGGCAGCAATGGTCAAACAGGATTTATTTCAATCCATACCTTTCTGAATCCAGTCTAAAGTTATGTGCTTCCTAGAAAATTATTTGGGGTGTATACCTTTAAGAAAAAGATTGAAGTTACTCTTTGGGGGACAATTTCTTCTTCCCTTTCTTCTTTCTTTAGTTTGTTCCATCTTCCTGAGGCTTCTTATCCGCCATAAAAAAAGAAAAAGAGAAGAAAAGCCGGTGTCATCATGACATATTGCTGTGATTAGGGGTGTTTTCTGGGTTGATTAATTATGATTGTCATGCCTGTTGGAGACTCGGTTTGATACTTCTTTTCCCTCAGCAATGGAGTACTCATGAAAGTGATGAGTAACTTTGGTCCTCGTCTTGCAGGAGCTAGAGAAAATGTTGCCATCTGTACCTCCTCCCGAGCCAAAGTATCAGCTTCGCAGAACATCCTCAGCCCCAATCTGACATCTGTGTTCATTCATGGAAGCTATGTAGACATGATGCATTTTGGGATGCTCCTTTTAGTTTACTGTTAGGTGGATGAAAGCACTCGCCCAATCTCTCTCTGAGTCAACCGTCTGTTGCATCGCTGTGGATGGTTTACTCCTCCCTATTATGGGATGTTGCTTGTATCTATTTCTGTGTCAAAATCATTCACCAAAATTTCCATCACTCTTTGTACTATTTCACATTCACTAATGAGTTTTGACAGAAGTTTGGTATATAGCCTCTTTCTCCCAGCCATGGTCTAATCATCTTAAGTATGGCTCATCGGTTCTTGTTGATAATTTGCTTATTGAGGTTCTAATTGACGTTGCTCCTGCTATTTTTGGGGTTACCCAGCAAGTATTGTGAACTCCACGCATGATTTATTCTCTCTCTCTCTCTCTCTCACACACACACACACGAGTCTCTTGGAAATTGTTATTTAGACCTTCCGAAATGTTCTTCTTGATCTTTTAGCTGTAGAATGTAATGGTTTATGGAGAAGGTGCTATAATTTGGATCCGAAATTCTAATTAAGGTTCAAGGTTACCCATTTACTAAGTTCTGTATGTTAGAATTCTCACTTTCTGATCAATAGGTTAAGATGGGTCTTCTCCATATCTCCCTAATGATGCATGATTCTAAACTCTAATCAAGGGACAAAGTTATCAACTAAACTAAATAATGCAGATTATGAATTTGTACTTCTTTTGCTGTTTTTTTTTTTTCTTTTGGAGTAAAATGTTACTGAGTGGCACCAGGGCCAAATTGCACTTGGATTATTGACAAGAACATACAAAGAATATCAGTGAAGAACATAAGAATATCAGAGTATGACATAAAGAAAGCATACCAAGGATGAAACATCCAAGAGAGAATTCAAATAAAAATTCCCATACGCGAGTCCCAAAATAGATATAAAAAAGAAGGTATTAGTAAGGAGAATTTACAAACAAATCTCAGTTATTTTATTTTATTTTGACATGTTTTCAATTTGATTATATGCAGAGATGCAAGTTTATGCCTAATTCGAGGCCGGGATTCCTGTTATGCTTTCCACGAAATTATTGACTGACATTGCTGGCGTGGCGTCGACACCACTCAAGTTGAGGTGGGAAATGGAACATGTGTGAATACAGACAGCCCCAGATTTGACAACAACGATGCATATAGGAAAATTTTTCTTAGAAGTATTTCCAGTACTTAAAGCATGAAATGGTAATAGATTGCTTTCTTTACTTGTAATATATTGCTGCTGACCAATTAGTCCCAGTCTCAAATACAATGCACGCACTGATCTACCAACACAAGAAAGAATCATTAATCATCCCAAGAATTTTATTCAAACTATTCTTGAGATTTACATTCAACTCTCTCTCTCTAGCCATGGCATGGTATTTACTTCTGAGCAAGAAATGGTTTGAATGTCATCAGCACCCCAATCACCTCGACCATATTCAAAGCGAAGAAAACCATCTGGTCACCTATATTTCAACACCATATGCAAAGCTCAGCTTAGATGAACTATTATTGTTCATTGTGCTGGTGAAATAATCACATGCATTTTTCACTCCATATATATGAGGGATGTAGAACTGTTTAAAGATTGAAATAAGCAGACACTAACGAACATTGTCTTGAATGCCGATGAAATAAGTTGATGCCAATTAATGAAAATCATCTCAGTAAATATGGTTTTAGATGAGTGCAGCAACATACCTGGGAGGAAAGCAGCATCTTGACGCTTTTGTGCCCAAGAAAATCTACACAGACAAAGGAAATGCAAAAATCAGAGGTATAGAGTTCCCCATAAGAGAAAATGTAGCAAAAATATAAAAGGATAAATACCCTATGCACTCTCAAACTACCATGGATGCAAAAGTTTACTTTTCTCAAATATAAATATGGCAATGTACAAAACAATGTAACGAATATCATACACGTATAATCATGACTGTAGACTCCATGCTTCTTAACCATATACAAATATTTCCAAAGAAATGGATCACGGCTGTATTTCAATGGCTAGCAAAACATTTGTTCCTAGCATAATTATGTCAAGAGCATTAGGGATAGCATCAATTTCAGCCAAAACCAACGTTGGCTACTTCACGGTTCACCCACAAAGCTACGATTGGCAATCTTGATCTCCATTTCATGACCACATTACAAACATTTTTTTACAATTCTGCATCACCAACAAAATAAAATAAACACCAAAGAAATTTAGAGGACACTCACATTGCACCACCTGCAGCTGGAGCAACTGCTTTGAATAGAGACATTGCGGTCATAGAAATACCATTAGCAGCTCCTCTTTGGTGTTGCTCCTATTGAGTTGACATAAAAATATTGTGTTTACTACCACTTCAAAATATATCAAGAGAAGGAATTACATTATGCAAAATGAGGAAAGAGGAATACCACAGCTCTATTTTGCAGAATGAACAAGGTTGTTATAATGGACACCTGCTTATGAAGAAACATTAGAAACTTCAAAAACACATAATCTAAAAAATTTGACTATGAGTTTTAGTAATATGGAAATATTTTCTCTCATCAGCTAAGAAAATATTACCCTACCTTCTACTTTCATCTTTCCATTCTGCGCAACGTTATTGCTATTGCGCGCATAAATATAGCATAGCATCTAAAAAGCTAACAAAAACCTACTGCTTAAAAATTCTCTTCTTCCTTTTGCTTACATCTAACTCTATGTAAAACCTAACTTGTGACTCACATAGATTTTGACACTTATGCATTAAACAATTAGCAACATGACCCACAAACATGATCCTTTTCACTTGGCCACATGGCTTGCCACACAAAGAAATACCAATATGACCAATATATAAAGAGTTTAATACCTATTTTCAAAAGTATGATACTCTCTCTCCTAGAATTTATTTAGGTGTTCTTATGTATACTTTCTGTGTACATGGGCTATGCCTATTGCATTCAGATCAACAATATTTATCTCTTACTTAAAATAAAAAAAAAAAAAAAAAGGTATGATACTTTCTTGTAACCAGCCTACAAAACTATAGAGAAGTGACACAATGTTCGATTTTTATTGTCCATCTTCAAAGTGATAGTGATAAGAAGAAACAAACTGTGAACAAGAAGAATGTGTTGATTTAATGCAAGGATATTACAAATGCCGATTTGATTTAGTACACTAATCTGTGAATATCTAAGCGATACCTTCTAGTACAAGCAACAAAATCTAATTTTCATGTATTGAGTTTCAATTTATTTTAGCCAAAAGTCTATCTGAATGACTTGCATCACACCTAATTAGTCCTAGAGAGACCTTCTAATACAAGTGGATTCTCATTTTCATATAATCAAAATGTATCTCGGCATCTTCCGATCAGTCTACTGATGAAGCTTGATATTGCGGTGGTGAATTTTTAAATTAAAATGAGTTCTTTAAGACGTATATGGACTTACAGAGAAGACATTCTTGAACAGAGAAGCACAATTTAGCAAGACGGTGAGACTGAACCCAGATAAGTAGGTCATGAACGGGTAGCTTGCTAACAAAGGAATGGATAAAACCTGCATATGGGATTTATAAGCCCAAAATGGTGAGGAAAGACATGATTATACAGAAGTGAGGTACAGATCAAGTACAGAGATTTGAAAACTTACACCGGCAATGCGCATTATCATTGTGGGCCCAATATATCTCTCCACCAATGGATATAAAGAAAATTGAAAAACGAGAAGGCCAAAACCTACAAATTCATGTATGTGATCAACAATAATCCAACAATTGTATTGAGTGATGGATGTTTCAGCACAAAGTATCAAGGTTTATGGAAACACCCACCATGTTTAGCAATGAAGCTACAGATGCATATAACTTTGCTTTAAATATGATTATAGGGATGCATTACAAACCCATGACAAAGCTGAAGTGCAAAAGTAAAGGCTAAATTCCATGTAATTGAAGGGGACAATTTAACTGCACAAGTTTATTATCCTTCCACTCTTGAATTGTTTGTGAAACCATATATGGACTGTACATTAAAACATCATACTTAATTTTCTATTAAGAGATTGAAAGGAAAATATATCTTCAGATTGAGTGGATGATGCCATCCTTGAAATTTCTCGTCTAGAGATTCATATTGGTAGAAACAGACACAACTCGTTCAATGTCCATTAAAGAAGTGCGTTTCCTAGAAGTTGAGATAGAACAACAATGAGATACTTATTTAAACAAGTTCTTCTTTTTAAAAAAAGAAGAAAATCTAACAGATGGTATCGACCAGCCCCTTCACATTTGATTCAAGAATGTGTTAAAAAGCTTTTGGGACAAAAATATGAATTGATTAGTAATTAATATGAATGGAGGCATAAGTATAAAATAAATACCTGAAATTGAAAGAACTTCACCGACATCCTTGGTTGAGTAGCTCAAACCCCCAAGACTTCGGGGGCTGACAGCCCATAAGGAGAATATCTACAAGAGATGTTTGTTTAGTAATATCACCAACTTAGAAATTCAGAGACACGAAAGGCAAGAAAGAATTGAAAAAAAGTTATACAACATCGGTTTCTTTGCTTATAAAAGTTGAATTAGACTTAATATCAAAGTCAAATTTTTTTCAATTTTGACTTAGACTTAATATCAAAGTCAATTTTTTCAATTTCAACATCGGTTTCAATTTCAAAAAAAAGTTGAATTAGACTTCATTGAAGACTGCACGAATAATGGGCATCTAGACAAGATGAAGGGAGGGAAGCCAAGAAGAAGAAGACCCCGGCTGGAAGTAGTAGAGTAAACAAACTATGGGAGACAGAGAGCTTGTCATTCAATGTAACCCCATTAAGAATTTAAGACATCAAGATCATATAGTGACTTGGGAATGCTCATCAAGAGTCATAAAAATTCTGGAGGACTCTGGACCAGAAGTTTTCACCCAATCAGCCATCATCTGTTTGGAATCACAATGGTATTTTCACTTCAATCAAAGGGTTGGGTAGAGGGGGTGAAAATATCAATGGAATCTCAAGCGAACTCTGCTAGTCTGAACTTGGCCCGTCCTCTTTTCAGCATATTTCATTCGGCTGACGCATGCAATGATGCCAGTTGCGGCAGCCAAGATGGTCCTTTTCCTCGTGTTCTTAAGCTGCAGAATCTGACGTTCTTGACTCTTTTAAGTATTTGCTTAGCTCCGGATTCCCTTAAACCAAGCTGTGACGAGGATTCTGCGAGCATATAGTATGTTTTTCAAAGCTGATTTCTATGAGTATTAATTCCTCACATATGTAGAAGGAAAATCTTGTTTGCTTGGTCCTGAAGAACACATGACAGTCTTGAAATCTTTTTTTTTTTTTGGTTTTATTTGCAGATTGGTGAATCGGTTTGGAGAAGAAAGGAGGATTTTTTTTTTTTTTTTTTTTACCGATTCAAGAACTGAGTTTGAGGTAGTGCAGGCATTTCGGGCCAAAGTATCGTTATTTTGGCTCGATCAAGAATGGCAGAACCTTGTACAGAGAGGCTGCTGAAGAAGAATTACTACGAAAATTGTCCTGGATGCAAAGTGGATCAATATAAAGAGTTACACCGAGGTTTTCCCATTCGAGAGCTTGTTTCTATATGGGTTGTTGTGCTTTGTACTGGTAACCATTCTCACCCAAATAATCTGTGCCTATTCATGTGCTTTTCTCAGTGGAGTTTACTTTAGGAGCATGTTTCTCTTCTTTTGTTAAGAACAGGAAAATTATCCTAAAAGGACGTAATTTTAAGGGGAAAAAGTTTGCTGGAAACTCCCTTACCGAGATATTGTTTGCAAGCGTGCATGCTACTGTCATTTGTGGTTGAAACTGTACCCTTTAATGTGATCCCTACTAAAATCTTCATGTTCTTTCCAGCGCTGCCAATATCATCTCTCTTTCCGTTCCTTTATTTCATGGTGAGTCCATCCGCTTATTTGCGCCTTACAAAATGCTGAGTAAAAATTTGGACAAAATTGCATGTTCATATAGGAGTTGTAGAATTTATGAATCAGAATCTTTTGAACTCTAATCATTAGGAACATTCAAGAACTTAAGCTCTGCTGATTTTCTATTTGCAGATTAGGGATTTTCATATCGCAAAAAGAGAGGAAGACATTGGCTATTACGCCGGTTATGTGGGTGAGAATATTTGCACAATTTTGTTCTACATTGGCGATACCTTTTTCGTTATCTTCAAGAAGTAATCCTAACAAGCCACTCCATATCTTGAAGGGTCTTCCTTTATGCTTGGCAGAGCTTTGACAGCTGTCTTTTGGGGAATTGTGGCTGATCGCTATGGTCGAAAACCCGTTATAATTATTGGGTCTATCACAGTGTTAGTACCCACCATTTGCCAATTCATGTATATGCATTTGAGTTTGAATATTTTCTCAAATGCCTCTAGTACTCATCAATGATTTATTTCTTCTTCTCTTTTTAAATTCTTGAAACAGGGTTATTTTTAACACACTGTTTGGCCTTAGTGTCAATTTTTGGATGGCTGTTACAACAAGGTTTCTTCTTGGATGTTTGAATGGTTTGCTTGGACCAATAAAGGTACGGTGCATGATTTACTGAGCACTGCAATACTGGAAATATTTCCATTCTGTTCTTGGATTGCAAATCAGTTTGCTTTTCGTTTTTGGATTGCTTCCTTCTTTTTGCTTGGTCTTGTTTTCCTACCGCATATAAATACATTAACTTCCTCCTCTACCAGGCATATGCAGGTGAAGTTTTCCGCGAAGAATACCAAGCTTTAGGGATGTCAGCAGTGAGTCTCGCTTACCCATTTATAATCTATTGAGTTCTTTCAAGTGTAGAAGATTATCAACACTGAGATTATGATTAATTTCAGATTAGTACAGCATGGGGCATTGGGTTGATTATTGGCCCTGCTGTGGGAGGATTTCTTGCACAGGTACTTCTATTTCTTGGTCTCCCTTGGGGAAAACGTATCTTGAAAATGCAATAGTTTTTTCACATGAACTGGAGGAAATGCTCTAATGCAGGAGGTATGAAATAAGGAAACAGCCCAGTTAAACGGATAGAAATTGAATATCTAGGGGATTGTTTGAGAAAAAGAGCAAGAGAAAGGAAGTTTGAGATAGTGTTTGTGTGTAGGATCGTGCTTCTTTCACACACCATCACTTATTTATGTTAAAAACATATAGCTAATACGGTACATAATTGCTCTTCTTGGAATCTCCTAGAAGAGAAAAAATATAGAAAAACACAATAACAACAATATCATTAACTCGAACTCTAAGAACCCTCAAGCTGGGCATAGTGATAAAAAATGCTCAGTTTGGATACAAAGACTACTGAAGGAAGAATGAGCCAATTGTTTAACGACAATATCACCCAATTGGTCCATATGCTGGAAATAAGGAGTGACTCTCTGCTTTTGCATTAGGAGATCCCAAATAAAATAGCAATCAACCTCCATGTGTTTAGTACCTCATGAAATACTTGTGGATTGATTATCACAATTCAGATTGAGTAATTCTCTATTTATACTTCTTTTTTTAACTGCAGAATTCTCTATTTATACTTGTTACTGATTCCTCTCTTGTTTTTGTTGCACAAATTTGTTATTCAGCCAGCAGAAAAATATCCAAATATATTTTCCAAGGAATCTTTATTTGGGAGGTAAAGTGTTTCTTTTGAGGAACATTTAGGTAACATGCAGAGGGACTGTCTTATTTCCACTACTGGCTGATGTTTATACTTTCATTAACATTCTAAAGTTTATATGCAGGTTCCCATACTTCTTGCCCTGCCTTTGCATATCACTTTTTGCATTGGCAGTATCCGTTGCTACTTGCTGGCTTCCGGTAATTTCATTGTTTTCAATGCTCTCTAGTTATATAATATCTAATTATTTTTCTACTTTTTTTCACAAATTATCACAGATACACGTTTCTAATAGCCTCAAATTCTCTAGCTTATTACGATTCAACTAAAACTTTTTGTTGAAGTTTGGAAGTCTTTATGTTTTAAATTAAAATGTTGTTAGAATCAGTACTTTGTTTTGCTTTTATTATCTTTGGATTCTGTAATGAACTTACGCTGAAAATTGTTCATGAGCTAAAGTTGCTATCTGGAAAGAATATTGTTGTTTTTGGGTGGAAAAGCAATGATTGCTCAAGAAAGGTTTCTTGTTTAGCTATCACTGCAAATTGCGCAGGTCGAAAACTAACTTATATAATTGCACTTGCTTGAGAATTACTTTCCTGGACTATTATTGCTAGTTAGCACATATTTGTCTAAAAATACCTGGATTTTACAGGAAACACTGCACATGCATGGTGGAAAGACATTACCTGATGACTTAGATGAGGGTTTAGAAACCGGGTCCTGCAATTCTAACATAAATGAAAAAACAGAACAAATTGAAGGAACAGGACCAACTGCAAAGGAAAACCTCATAAAGAATTGGCCTCTGATGTCAGCTATCATCGTTTATTGTATTTTCTCACTTCATGATATGGCTTATACGGAGGTATGAAAATGTTTTAAATAATTTCTTTATATCTTGTTGTAGACTTATGAACATTATTTGGTTGGTCGCTACTCTTGCATATTAGTTTCCATGGATATTTTCTGGTTGATCTATGTTCTCACGAAAGTGAAGTATCTGGTTTAAGATGTGTGTAGTTGGCCTGTGTCTCTATTACTGGACGCATACAAAGTTTACTGTTCATTTTCCTCTTGATTTCTCTTTAAAATTTGAATAACTGTAGCACACAGGCAACAAATACGGTGTATCTTAAAAAAAAAAAAACCCACAAATTCTATTTATGTTTAGAAGCTCCACTCGCCAAAGGTAGAGCTATCCTTCTCCTGCTGGATACACCTTGTTAGACGTAATGGTTAGATCAAGGGACATCCTGACATGCACATGATGTTTCTGTGTGATGGTATATTATTATATTTTGCTGAATGAAAGGTTTCCTAGCAAGAGTTAGATAGACCACCATGTAGTTTTCAGATACCAACAAATAATACTCTTTTTAAGGCTGATGTGAAGGAGTCATTTGATAATTGATTACGTTTTTTTCTTTTTGTATATTTGAAAAAATAATGAAGGAAAGACTAGAAGTTGTAGGGTAATCACAGTTTTTATCTTTTAGTGTTCGTCTCAACTCCAAATTCATGTAAGAAGATGATAAACAATCCATTCAGTCCTTCACACTCAAAGCCAAGAAAAAAAATGTCCCTCGTACTAAAAAAAGGGGTCCCAAGTCCTATTATGTCATAGGTCAAGCTGGGTGTCTAAACAGATAACCCAAGTACAGCGGTCCTTCTTCGAATGTAGGCCTAA
>QGSO01000618.1:6746-87523 GCA_011037825.1 Carya cathayensis
TTTTTTTTTAAGAAAAATATAGCATTGCTTCGAAATGAATTGCGATGGGTATTATGATACATAGCCAAAAACATAATTAAGGTGGTGAATAATTTAATAAAAAATTCAAATAAATAGTAAGATAATAATTCGAAATGCACAGTTGTCATATAATTATACAACATGCATGATATGAAGGCGAGCAAGTTGCTTAATTATATTAATTAAATATCTAAACTTGCGTAGTTGAGACATGGCCATGATGCATCCATATAATATATATTTATTTTTTCATGATAAGATGGCCAATCATATTAAACAATAATGTAAATATATACCTATCATATCTACTTTGGACGCATGATGGATGCTTTAATTTTTAATTTAATAATAATTTTATTAAATTATATCTTCATCTAATGAGAATAATAGTTGAGGCTGCGATTTCATGACATTCCTAAACTTTTAAGGATAAAGCAAAATATATGACATGATCATTATATATTTTAACCACGACAAATATATAAGGACCGTGCTACACACAGATTTTTCACCGAAAATCTCTAGAGATAAGTGGAAAGTTTTTTTTTTTTTTTTTTTACATTCTTTTTCACCATTTTTTAAATAGTGAGTAGATATTTTTAGTATTAAATTATTTTTACTGGTGTTGTATTTTATTTATTTTAAAATATTTATTGGAGACTCACTTTACTAAATTTTGTATTATTTATTCTGTAATTTTTATCAATAAACTTGTTTAGAAAAAAAACAAAAAGTAAAAATAAAAAAACAATTCGATAGAAAATATATGTGAAAGTAATATTTTCTAATATATAAAATAAAAAGATTTTATAAGATTTTTTCTCAACTTTAATAACGTGCATACATATCTTTTTCTTCTTCCAATACAACAATGCACCTCATTTACTTTACTTTGGACTATGGACAATGATGCATTGATTTGTCTAAAAACACGTGATATGGAAAGCTCAAGTGGACAGCTCATAGGAGTGATAATGCTTGTCGGCCATTAAATAAAGGAAACACGTGATATGGGTATCTTGACAGCTTCTTTGCTGTCCTAACCTAACCCTACGCCCATCCATCCTTATCCTTTCAGCACTGCGTTCAACTGCCCCTTCTTTCTTCCCCCTTTCTCTCTCTCTCTTCCTTCACTCTTCGTATTCTCGTTCTTCCGTCTTCTCTCTTCTCTCATATAAGCCCTCTCTCTCTCTCTCTCTCTGGTAAGGCCCTGTCTTTTCTCTCTCTCCGTCTCGCCTAGCCTCGGTTGCCGCCATCAGCAGTCGCGGAGCAAGCCGGACAACAACCATCCTTCAAGCAGCAACAATAAAGGCAAAGCAAAACCATCAAAACTGCTTCCTTCTATTTTTATTTTTCTATTTTCTAAGTCATCTTTCTTTTATTTTCATCTCCGAGTTGATTTTTTGAAAGAGAAAAAAAAAAGTGATTTTTTTGGGTGTTGGAGTTTTTTTACAGTTAAATGGTGACCGATTGAAGTAGACGATGAGCTCATTTGGTGGATTTGATGTTGTAGTTGGTGGTAGCCGCAGCTTTTTTTTTCTCCTTTCATACTCTCTTTCATCTGCATCTCCTCTTTCAGACTTTCATCTTCACTTTCTCTTTCCTCTTCTCTCCGAAAGTAAACTTTTTCTCTCTCTTCTTTTCTTTTGTTCATGTTGAGGATCGATAACAAGATCAACATACAGGTGACCTTTGCTAAGCGGAGGAAAGCTGTACGAGTTTTGCTGCAATTCAAGGTATTTACCAAAACAACAAAACCACTTTTGCACCCTCTAAACCACAAAAGGCAAAGCAAAACAATCAAAACTGCTTCCTTCTATTTTTATTTTTCTATTTTCTAAGTCATCTTTCTTTTATTTTCATCTCCGAGTTGATTTTTTGAAAGAGAACAAAAAAAGTGATTTTTTTGGGTGTTGGACATGTATTTTTGTTGTGTATTGACAGATCTATATCTATTCCTTTAGATCTATTAGTTTTCACTTTAAACGTAGAAGTGAATGCAACCCTCATCTGCGCAGAATATGATTTTATCTACCAAAAATAAAATGGAGCACACAGAATATCTACTAGAAGATAAATACACAATATGAATATTTTTGAGATATTATTTTATTATATCGAAACAAAATTACAGAAATTTGAGGCTCTTCGCCTCATTCTTCAAACGATCTTGCTCTTCTAAAATTTGCGTGGCATCTCTGTCTAAAGGAGTAGGCAATCTAAAAGAAGAATTAAGCAAGGATTTTAATTTCCTATTCTCTTGCTTTATTGCTTCTATCTTCACCTGAGATTCCTGAAGAAGTCGCTGAAGGATACAAATTTTCTCATTGAGTTTATCCAAATCATAAGGTTTTGATTGTAATCGCTGAGAAAATGCATAAATAGCTGAAGAGTAATGGGTACCGAGATTTACAAGGTCATAAATAGCTTCAACATCTGACTTATTAGCCAGATCATTATTGTATTGTACTATAGAACCTACAGCAGAAGCAGAAACAACTGGTGAAAATGGTGTAGAATACCTCACGTATTGGTTACGAGAAGATTGCTGGGCCATTGTAGAGTAAGAATGCAAAGAGAGATTGCAGAATAAGAATGCAGACTGATTACAGAAAAGTAAAGAAGATGGGATGCGAATGAAGATGAGCTGATATCTCTTTTATAGAGAAAATTATGAAAGGAAGGATGAAGCATCTCTATTGCTTCACGGCGTCTCTCGTGAAGCATCTCTCTACAAGAGACAAGAGATGTAGTAGAATAGCCTTGCGGCGCCTGACAACTCCACAAAAGCTATAAAAATAACGCGGTGCTTGTCCAATGTAAAAACGTGGCTACCGTTTTTGTTGAATATGGAGGTTGGCGAATTAATATTGATGACTTCTCCACTAACTATGTGATTTACAGCTGCATCAGAGGATCAGTCAGTGCCTTCTTTTTTTCTTTCTGTCTTTGCAGGTCTCCGTAATCTCTTTCCTCGCCCACAGTTTTGCGACAGAACCACCTATGGAAACCGTGGTATAACCGGCTATTTGGTATTTGTTTATCTTATTTTTTGATTAAAAAAAAGAGAGATGGACCCATCACTGCTTTCATACGTCCAAGGGACCTATGAAAACGTCCCTTGGACGTTTTATTTCTACTAGTATACATACATACATACATATATATATACACACACACTACTAGAAGATGTTACATGCCTAAGCACCTATGTACAGTTGAATGTTTCCTATATTTTTATCTTATTAGCAACACACCTCTTTAATTTATAAAGTTTTTACAAGTAGATATATTATTTTTTTATTAAAATTTTTTGATCCGATTCAACCATCTTTTTCATAAATTAATTTCTTTAAACAGAATCAACCGTTGACGGATTATATATATAAATTCAATTTTGTATATTTTCTATGTTTTTATCTTATTAACAACCCATCTCTGTAATTTACAAAACTTTCACAAGTAAATATATTGTTTTTCATTAAAATTATTTGATATTAATCACTTTTTTTTTTGAAAAATTAATTTCCTTAAACAAAATCAACCATTGAAGGACTACATATATAAACTCAGTTTTGCATTTTTTCTATCCTTTTATCTTATTAACAATATCTCTTTCAAAAAGTAATTTATTTAAACAAAATCAACAATTGAAGGACTATATATATATAAATTTGATTTTGCATATTTTCTATCTTTTTATCTTATTCACGGCTTATCTCTCTAATTTACAGAAGTTTTACAAGTAGATATATTATTTATTTATTATTAAAATTATTTGATCTGATTCAGTCATCTTTTTCAAAAATTAATTTCTTTAAACATAATCAACTATTGAATGACTATATATATAAATTTGGTTTTCCATGTTTTCTATATTTTTGTCTCATGAACAACCCACCTCTATAATTTACAAATTTTCACAAGTAGATATATTATTTTCATTAAAATTCTTTGATCTGATTTATTTATCTTTTTTTAACAATCCCCACAGCCCACCCCTAAAATAAACAAAATAGAATGACTAAGGAATTAAAATGGGAAATGATAAAGGCAGAGAGGCAGAATTGAGAAATGAAATTTGCCCAAAAAACACTGTTCATAAGCAGATAGCCGCTTTTAATATAGAATAGATATATATCAAATCTTAGATACATATTTAAATATGTAAGCAAATAAGTTTAGCATTCTAAATCTTAGAGTACGCAAGTCTTACATATTTCTCTTTAAAGAAAAGAAAGGTTCACTTTTTAAAAATAGAAATGATATTTACAGTCATAGAGTATGCAAGCACTATAAAATCCCTTTTAAAAAGTGAATAAATACATTACTCATATAAAAATAATAATAATTAATTAATTTTTTAAGAATATATTAAAAATTTAGACCTCCCAAATTCACTCCATAGGATCTACACTTTGCAGGAAATGAAGAAGGATCAATTGTTGGGATTTTCCTCATTTGTTTTAGTCCCACATTGGTTGGGAATGAAGGAAGAGCAATGGCCCAAGGCCTATAAAATGGAGTTTAGCCTTCTTGGTAAAGTGCATTAGTCAAATGCTTAATTAGTAACTTTTGACTCTAGTTCACTTGTTGAAAATTTAGACCTCCTAAATTTACCACATAGGATATATCCTTTGCAGGAATATCAATAAAAATAAATAAATAATAACAATACAAGATTTTAGGTGAAAAACTTCCAAAACATGAGAAAAACCACTAGACTTAGAGAAGAAAACCAACTATATGAAAATTGTTACAATCGCACAATTTATCTCATCACCCCAAACACACCCACAAAGCTTTCTTCACTAGCAAAATTTTAACTCATACATCTTCCCATTTTACAAAAATGGACAACAGAGAAATTTAACTAGAGTTAAAAGTTACTAACTAGGCATTTGACTGGTGCACTTTAACTTTACCAAGTAGGCTAAACCACCTTTTATAGGCTCAAGGCCTTTGCTTATCCTTCATTCCCAACCAATGTGGAATTAAGACAAATGAGCAAAATTCCAACAGAATAAACTCTATTTTTTTCAAAATAATTGCACGACACTTTGTTGTGTTAATTTCAAATTCACTCATTTTTTTAAAAAACAAAAAAATACACAAATTTACAACTCTAAAACTACAAATATATGCAGGACAATGTTAATGATAGGAAAATTTCTACTTATCATCCCCTGCACCATATATTAATATGAGATTTGTTATTTTTGTCATTTTATTTAAACACGTACATGTCAATGCGTGTTTAAATAGAATGATAAAAATGAAAATTATATAATATAAGGATGATGAATAACATTTTTCTAACGATAGTGCAAGAAGCACAACACAGCAGAAATGTGAAAACATTAATATGAGTTGTGATAAAGTAGTCTCCGTGCATGTAAGGATCATTTAGGTGGCAGATCGAAATATTTTCGAGTTTAGTACTCATACAAAAGATTCACTCTGTTAAGGGCCGGTTTGGATGTTGAGTTGATATGAAAGTTGAAAATTAAAAAAAATATTATTATTATTATTTTAGAATTTGAAAAAAGTTGAATTGTTTATTATATTTTGTATTGAAAGTTGTAATAATTATATGAGATAAGTTGAGATGAGTTTAGAAGAATTGAGGAACCAAATGCAGCCTTAGACTAACAGCAACGATAGAGGTTGGTGTTGATTAGTGATAAGTATTTTCAAGTACTCTCGAATCCAATCAGAGTTTGAAGCCCATTTTGTTGCTGATGCCTCTTGACCCATTCCATACATAGACTCTTTACGTTCTCATACACATTACACAGCTATTTACTAATTGATCATCACGCATATATCCTATCTTTATTGGGATTTGTAGACTTTTAAAAAGTTATGGGTTTCCTTTGTCCACTTCACCTTGAAACACTTCATGACTGGATTATAATGCATAAAGGGCATTCACATATATACTACATGCATGCAACTGTTGCACAAACCAAGGTGGTGCTAAATTAGGACTAGTTACCATTGCACTACATAAGCAAATATTATGTTCGCATAGGGTGAAAGTTCTGTCCCTATAATTGCTTTCATTTTGTACTTTATATTTATCTTGGGTGCATGTCTATTAATTCAGGTGAACCATTGAATCATTGGCAGTTTGGCCTAGCCAAAGGTCCTTTAGTTTGATAGCAGTAACTCCATCCATCTCAATTAGGTGTCGTTTGGATAATGAGTTGATATAAGATAAAAGTTTAATAAAATATTATTATAATTATATTATTTTTTTAATATTATTATTTTAAAATTTGAAAAAGTTGAATTGTTTATTATATTTTATATGAAAATTTTAAAAAATTATAATTATTAAATCAGATGAGTTGAGATCACTGTTGTATCCAAACCAGGCCAAAAATTCATATCTTGAGTTTATTCGCATGTACTTTTGTAACGTCCGTCCTTATGGTGGGTCCTTCTCATATCGATTTTGATGAAAATCGATGGGAATTACTATACCTTTTTCATTTCTTTTCCATTCATGCCAGGATACAAAAGACTTCCATGCTATAAATAAAATTCATTTTTCTTTATTAAAAGACTTAGCGGAAAACATTAACTTTCATAATTTAAGTTCTCATATAAAAACATCTTGCCTAGGCCTTCGTGCTCTTCCCCCTTTGGCTGTGCCCGTCCTGTCCTGTCATGCTCATCTTGTGCCTGGGAGGGCACACATAAAACTAAAATGAGTTGATGACTCGTAAGCATTACTTCATACAGTCAAAATATAATAACTTAGATTTTCAGTCATGCATTCATCATTCCATACATACATATCGTACTTAGCATGCATACGTCTTTCTTTTCGTTTTAAAACGTTGCGAGGTGGGGTTTTTCTTTATAAACATGCTTTCTTATTTAAAACAGTTCCCCACGCATCGCTGCCTTCATTTCTTAAAGAACGTTTTCATGCATTCATTCTTTTTACATACATACATCCATGCATACATGCATTCATTCGTTCATCTTTCCTTACTTACGTACGTTCATGCATTCCATTCATCCATTCATACATGCATTCGTTTCTTAACATACATCCGTTCTTTCTTCTCACTTTCATAGGCCATTGCACACTGTTACGCCCCGTGTGCTGGGGTTAGCGGTCTTTTGGACCTGATTCCGCCCGTGGCCATGGGTTTGGGAATCCATTCCGTCAGGGTGCAGCACTGGGTGCACTACCAGTACTACTTACCCGGCATTGCAATCTGCCCCTTTACAGTCCATTCATTTGGTACCATATCCATTTCAGTCCATGTGGCCGTTACGTATTTTTATACATCATCCATTCAGTCCAGTCCATTCTTTCCTTTACAGTCCTTTCCTTCCCTTTTCAGTCCATTCTTCCATTTCAGTCCTTTCGGTTCTTACGTTTCTTACAGTTCTTACGTTTCTTCTGTTCTTACGATTCATAAAGTTTTAATTAAGAAAATAGTTCTCTCTCTTTTGTTTTGTAAAAGTATTTTTAAAAGAAATCCCTTTAAGAGAAAATGGTTTTCTTTCTTTTCTTTGAAGAATAGCTGTTCAAAAGAGAGAGTTACTTTAGGAAAAAATCTTGTTTTCTTTGTTTTCTTTTCTTTCTTTTCATTACAGTTTCGGTCCTTGCATTTCTTAACGGTTCTTACGTCTTTTAAGGCTTCTTTTCGTTTCCTTTTCATGAACGTACATACAATACGTACTACATATAGCATCCATTCACATGCATACACGTACATACTTTGGGTGCGTAAAGAGGGGCTGCCAAGGAAGGCCGCTACATACTTATACTTGAAAACTTACGTTTCATTTTCGTTTCCCTTTTTAAAGAAAAGCTTTCATTTTTTTCTTCTTTTCTATACGTAAAAACTCTAGAAAAGTATGAACGTAATACTTACCTGGACTTCATGCCATACTCATTCCATGCAGTCCATTCATGTGCGTGTCAGATGGCAACCTACATGCATACACATAATCTTATGTCATCATCTATCTAATGCATAAGGAACTATTCTAAAAATAGAACTACGCCTCACTTGGAACACTCTCCGTCCATTCTTGGGCTCTCATGTACCATTTACTATACTAAAACCCTTCGGGTCTTATTCCTTAAAGCGAACCTTCATGATTCACCTTAGGGTTAAGACACTAAAACCTCCGTCTCGTTCTTCTATTTCCACAATCTGACGAATGATTCCGACCGATTGAGTTATGCGTCCCAACCTTAGACAACTTACCCATACTACCTTCACGTATCCTAGCCCATACTACATCCCTTGATGGTTGTTTCAACCGTGTATGGTAGTCCAAAGAGGAGGAAATGGCCTTAAGACCCATTTACTTGGAGGAAGAAAGAGAGAGAGAATAGGTGGCCGGTTTAACTCACCACCGGTGAGGTTGTGGTCGCCGGTGATGGAGGGTCATGCCGGTGTGGGAGGTGGAGTACGGCGGCTAGAGGTGGCGCCGGCTGGGAGCTTGAACTGAACGGTATGGAGGAGAGACAACATGCACGTGTACGTCGGCCATGAGGGAGAGGGAGAGGAAAGAGAAGAGAGAAAAGAGAAAGGAAAAAGTGAAGGGAAAAGGGTAGGGGCCTAGGTATTTAAGCTCAATCCTATACTTCGGGATCCTCAAACGATCCAACGATGAGTTTAAACATTGATTTGAAAACGCGTAAGTGTTTTATTTTAAATAAAACACTTTAATAAAACACTACGAGGAATTAAGGTAGAATATTATTTTATAAACTAAATTTTATAAAATAATATTTCTTCATCATTATTTAAAATGATAAAGTATCGTTAATTACTCAAAGAGAATAAAACACTTAAATAAACACTGAGAGGAATTAAGATAGATTATTATTTTATAAACTAAGGTTTATAAAATAATATTCCTTCATCATTATTTAGAATGATAAAGTATCTTTAATCACTCAAAGAGGATAAAACCATTTAATTTAAATAAGAGTTTTCAACGTAAAGTTAAACCTCTTAATATTGTAAAACAACTAAAATATTTAATCTAAATAATTATCCACAATTATAATATTTTCAGAGCTCATTAAAATATTATAATTGTGCTACTTTAAAAGCAAGCTTATATGATAATACTGGAAATATCTCCTATAGATATTTTCATGATATTTAACATATCAGTAACCTTTAAAATATCTACCTTACTTTGAAACCCGGTGGATAACTTTCGGAACACGCCATCAAGGTACAACACTAAGGATAAGGCTCAGCATGTAGATCGAAGCTCGGCACGTAGACCGAAACTCGACACGTGGAACTAGGCTCGACATGTTGATCGAAGTCTGACACGTAGATTGAGGCACATACATAAAGAAGAAGAAAGAAGGAGCGGATATCACAACTTTCCTATTTTGTATACAAAGTTGTATATGAATCATGAAAAGTAGATGCGCATGGCTTGCTTTTGAAACCACAAGCATGTCGGATGCTCCATGTATAATCATCTTGTATCTGCTAGATGATGTGAATCATCCATCATGAGTACCGGTATCAAATGAACACTTAGAAGATAACTCATCACATCTAAGTCTTCTGTATGTAGAGATCATCATAATATATTAATTTGCTAAATGCGAAGCAAAAGTTTAAAGAAGTTTCTTAGGCTGGGGATTTGAGTTGGATTATCAATATTTTAAAGGTAGAAGTTCCATTTGAATCTTTGTAAACCTGTTTGGGCAACTCCCCTGTTATCATGTATATAATCTATATAATTTGGAAAGAGAGGCAAAACTGTTTTTCTAATTGCTTGAATTGTGCAGCTTGCCTGTTACTTCGAGTCGTTAAAATGGACGTAAGAAGTAGTATAGTACTTGCCGCTAATCTGCTTGCATTGACCAAAGTATTTCTTGCACTTTGCATTCATGAATGGAAATTATAGTTGATCTTCAAATAGAAATATTAAGTACGTAAAACACACGCATAGAGTTATCACAACTGCATAAACAAATGCATGGAAGCTTTTCACGCTATATAATATGATGATTGACCATAGTTCTTGTTACATTTCTTGAACTTTGATTAGAGACTCTTTGTTGGGGACCTCGGTCTAGACCCCAAACATTAGGGGTCCACTGGTCTCACGTCGCCTTATGATGACCGAATGTTCCTCGTCGTCTTGCTTGGTCTCGGCTAGTATATGGCAATGAAAAGTTCATAGGTTAATGAAAGTATGGTGTTTAGTGATGGATTTGATGATGATGATGAGTTCGGGAGATCTAAGTTGTGAGTTTGTGTGTTTGATGCAATGTGGATTGACTTGATGATTGCCCTTGATGTTGGCGCCACTTGGATGATGCTTAGGGTTGGTATGGTGAAGTGTAGCTAGGGTTTTGGGTGGTGGCTAAAGGGGATTACGAAATTGGGAAGTGATGTATTAGGGTTGGAGTCTAGGATGGGTTTCTAAAGTTTGGAAGGTGTTTGAAAGAGTCTAGGGTTGCTCCTTGACTTTAGGGATTGGCTAAGGTAAGATGAAGAAGGTAGGATTTGAATATGGTAAGAGGATGAAGTTGGATAGTGTTTGAATGAGTTTCGGGTTGTTCCTAAAGTGTAGGAATTTGGAAATGAAAGATAGGGTTTGTATGATGGATAAGGTGGCTAGGGTGTGATCCTAAATGAAAGATCGATGGGAGTTGTTTAGAACTTGAAGTTTGACTAAGGCAAATGATGTATTTCGAATTTGGATGGATTGTAAGATGGAAGATGAGTTCCTAAAAGGTAGGAAATTATTTAGGGATCAGGGTAGTTTGGCTAAGGCAAGAGTGGAGAGAGAGATTTAGGGTGGGTTTGGGTGTTGAGAAGTGTTGAGGAGAGTTGTGAATAGTAATAAAAAGTAGGTGAAAAGTAATAATAAAGTAATGAATAGTAATAAAAAGTAGGTAAAAAGTAATGAATAGTAGTAAAAGTAGGTGAAAAGTAATAATAAAGTAATGAATAGTAGTGAGAAGTGTTGAGGAGAGTTGAGGACTCCTCAACACCCAAACGCACCTTTAAAGTTTGAATAATTCTCAGGTATTTCCTAGAATGAAGGAATTTGATATGACAAACGGATGAGGAATTTTAGTAAGATTTGAAAAGATGGAGATGATTGAGGGAGTTTAGGGATTGGATTTCCTAAAATGTTGGAATTAGGATTTGAGTTTGAATTTGGGAAAGTGGTTGGCCGAAGATAGAGATGAAGGGATAGGATGGGATTTGAAAAATGAGATGAGGATTCCTAAAATGTAGGAATGATCTTGTGGGAATCTTGGTGGTTCGGCTAGGGTTTGTGAGAATGGAAGGAGGGTGTTTTGGGAAGTGTTGGCCGAATATGAACCATGGGAAACAAGGTGATAGGCTTGTGGTGTTTGGAAAATGGATTAAAGTTAGAGAAATGATGAACACGATGGAAGGATACAAAGAACTCGTATGAACAATATGAACAACTAGAAAATATAAGAACACAAAAGTATTTTTGGAATTTTGAATAGAGAATGGAAACATGCAAAAGATGGATAAATGGATGATATGAAGATTGAATGAAAAATAAACAAGAACAACGATAGATAGATAAAGAAATTCAACACCTATTCACGACTTGCAAGATGATGAATCAAAGATAGATAAATGGACAATACCTATTCACGAATTGCAAGGTGTTAATCCTCTTATTTGGATTCACGAATTGCACCCAAAAGAGCCCAAATGCAAAAGCACCGAAAGTGTTCACAAGAACACACCAAACTATTCCACAAAGGAAAATATGTCAAATGATCAAAGATGCAAAATGAAATGCCTAAGGAACCTATTTATAGAGCTTACAAGTTGGAAACCCCCAAAATGCTTCTAGCACAATAAAATTAAATAAATAAATAAACTAAAAACAATAACATAGTGATGGGTGGGCCATGGTGACTCATGATGTGCAAGACATGGTGTCGTGTATGGCTTGATGGATGGCACGGCTTGGGGTCGTGCATGGCTTGTTGCTAGGCGTGGCATGGTGTCACACATGGGCTGCTGGATGGCACGATTGCATGGCATGACATGGGCCATGCGTTGGTCTGGTGGTGGGCACGGCATGGCGTTGTGCGTGGCCTGCTGATGGTGGGCATGGCATGGTGCCCAACCTAGGCTTGATGGTGGGCACAATGTGATGTCGTGTTGTTGCTGTGAGGCCCAGTCAGGTGGCTTAGGCGGTGGTCCTGCATGGCCTGGGCTGGTGGCCTGGGTAATGAGCATGCATGGTCTGGGCGCTGGGGCTGTAAGACACGGGCTGGAGTCGTGCGCTGGATGACGTGCCTGTGAGGGCACACCACTATCTTTGCTAAGTGGTGTTAGGGTGCGCATGCATTTTTGTAAGTGCACACTCAAGGGAGTGCGCATGCCTACATGCATGGTCTGCTCGCAGTCAGTAGTCTCTATGGACGCCTGTTGCGTGTCAAGGCATGAGCCAAGGCATGCAAGCAAGCTATCTAGCCATGTGACTGTCCTGGGCGTGCCATGGTATGAGCCATGGCATGCCTACGGCATGTCTGTGCGGCTGACATGAGTGTGTCATGGCATGCTAGCGACGCTGTCAAGTGCATGCTATAGCGGGGGCCATGGCCTGTCTGTGGCTTTGTCATGCACGTGCCATGACATGATGGTGGTGCTGTCAAGGGCGTGCTGAGGGGTGGCTGGTGTTGGCCATGCTAGTGACCCATGGAGCTGTCAAGTCATGTCAATGACAATGTCAAGGCAAGGCCCGTGGGGCTATCAGGGCATGCCCACATGAGTGTCAATGGGCTATCAAGGCTAAGCCATGGCTTAGTCAAATGGAAAGATGTGAGCCATCTTCCAATTGACCTGTGCTATTCCCGCAATCTCCCTAGGGTCTGCACTAGACTCATAGAGAAGTCCTCCAAAGGTAGGCTCGACCCCATATGTGGCCCAATCTCGGATGTCCATGCATGTCTAAGACCTTGTCCTAGGGCGATTTTTGTTGGGGTCTCGACACTCTCTCACCACTCAACAAGGCTTAATTTCCAGCAGTATTTTGAAAGTTAATGCGGCCAAATGCTGTGGACTACACCATTCTCATAAGTTGTGAAGTGGATTTGCTCCATTTGGTGTATTTCTTTTTTGGTCTTCGGCGACATGGTTGCTGTGAAATGTGAAACCATGGTTGGAAATCCTTTTGTGATGGAAATTTTTGTTGATTCCACCATTGTTGTTGCTGCTTTTGATCCATATCTTAAAAGGTATGGTTTCTGGACATGAAAAACCCTGCAATTTGGCTCTAACGCACTGCAAACTCATGAATCCCAAAAGCATGAAGATCATATGGAGAAGTATTGTAACATGGAATCTCATTTTTCTCCTCATGTGAAGATCTTGCTTTGAGAAGTACTCGTAAAATGGAGTTCAAGTAAAAAGGGCTTTAAGCCTTTATGAATGAGACGCTTGTCTTTCTCTATCCTGATTCGTGGGGAACATGGCTGAAATGTCCTATAAGGAATTTAAGCGGTTGCACAGAACATCAATGAAATTGGAGAAAATAAGTAATATTTTTTAGGCACCTAACATATCGTTGATGCACGCGAAAGCAGATAGATTTCCTTATCACTTATATTTAAAAATAATAATATTTTAATTTTTTTTAAATTATAATAAATTTCACTTTAAATAGTACAATACACCAAATTATTCATAGCAAAATGCCAAAAACTATCAAATTGAGGGATATGCAAGTGGGGGAATACTATATATGGATTTAAGTCTATTTTGGATAGTGAGTTCATAAGATCGAGATAAGATAAGATGGGATTAAATGGTTTGTGAATAGTAATAAAATATTTTAATTGAGATAAGTTAGAAATAGTTTGAATTAAAATATTTGATGAGATTTTTAAAAATGAAAGAAAAAAATTTGAATAAAAATATTATAAAGTTAAAATATTATTTTTATTTTAAAATTTAATAATTTTGAATTATTTTTTATATTTTATTTAAAAATTTATAAAAATTAAATATTTAATATTACAAAATATTTATATTTATAACGTTTAGATATTAAGATGAGATGTATACCGTCCAAGCGTTACACTCTTCCTTTCGCATTTTCTCTTTTCACTTTTCTCAAATAAGCTTTGAACCTTTCAAGACAACGTTTGGATCCGTATCTCCTAATATACATATTTAAGGTTAAAAGGATAAAAATAACCATGTCGTCTTTTCAATTGAAGGATCGTTTTCATGCATATTTAAAATTTGTTATGCGGTCATATAATTATAAAGAGATGTTCTAAAATTAAATTTATAGATTGATGTATTTTTATATAATATATTATATTTATTTTATAAAAAAAATAATTTTATAATTTAACGTATTATATTAAGTCACGTCAGTAAATAAATTTTATAAAAAATTTACTTTTATAAAATTTATTTATACATGTAACATTTCTCTAATTTATTAATTCATTCAAACCATTATCTTGGAGATCAAACTACTTCAATTTCAAGTAGGTGAAAGATTGACACATAAGGTTGATTTTACAACATTTATTACTTATTTAAAGCAATTCAAAATATGTATATGGGCAATAATAAATGTTGTAGCTATATATAAGATCCATCCATATATTACTCTCTAGTTCACTAGAAATTCTCAAATTCGGATAAGAACTTGAAAATTTTTGTGTTCTTCTCACTAGCAAACAATTTAAAACACCACATTGACACTTGGGCATGTTAATTTGAACACTTATATATTCTTAAAATTTCTCGTAATTTTGTTCTCAAATATTGTTCAAAGATAAAATATTTTTCAATTTCAAATATTCAACTTGTGCATCTAATTATTATCTAATCACTATCTAAACACAAAATCCAGTACAACTTTCCTAAATTTTTAAACAAAATACAAAAAACAATATAATTTTGTCAAATTTCAAAACAAAAATTATACAAAAAAATGAGAGAGGTTCCACCACTAAAGTGCTATCTATATATACAATTCTACCTACATTAGAATGGATTAAATATACTCTACCTAAAGTAAGCCTACTAAACCCAATCTAAGGAGAGAGGTTCCACTACTAGAAGACAATGAAGGGACAAGTAACAGGAGGGTGTCAGGATAAGAGATGAAGGAAAAAAAGGGAAAGGGAAGGAAAATGCCAAGCACGCAATGGAGAGACAGTCAAACCTCACCACTTCCTAAGGACATGCAAAAAAAAAAAAAAAGAGGGGATATAAAAGGAAATGACCAGACTACTTTAGGGGGACTACTTCTATTTCAACTTTGGCTTCAGCTTCTCCAACCTTTGGAAAGGGTCTCTAGCAAGAAGATATTCTCTAACAAATATATTCGAGATATCTATTGTACATTGAGAAATGAGAGGTGATGAGAGACTGTAAATAAACTTATTATAATGGATATTCCCTCCCTAAAAATCCGGTGGACATATAGTTTATATCGAACCACGTAAATCTGTGTGTCTATCTCTCTTTTACATTTTTAGTATTTATTTTTTATTCACTGCCATGAACGAACACACTGCTTCACCAGATCATACTGGGGGCTCCCGATCACACCGATAGAGGCCCATATCATCATAACGGGTCGGGAATGACTCTTTCACCCTTTTCAAACTGCTGTGCAATTTTTACTAACATACATAATCATGCCTATTGATGTGTAACTACTGAAAATGGTTAAAATTATAAAATTTAAATTTAAAAAGGTAATAAACTATGACTAGTACGTATAATATTATATATATAATGGTAGGTATTTATAGTACTAATCTATTAATTTCCACTTATCACGTGATCGCTTGTAACTATATGGCGATAATTAATTCCCTCCATCAAGCATACTTTAATGGTGAGTCTCTAATTTTCTGTAATGGCACTTCTACTTCTTCTTGTGTTCAGTGTCGCCTGCAGGCTGCATATGCGTTATCATTATCAGAAACTGAGGCCAGAGCCAAAGTACTAATGATAGGCTAATAAATTATAGCACCACCCTCCTATATATTTTGCTCATACACTTACGATTATAGCATAGCTCCCGTATGTTTTCCGTACTAATTTTTTCATATTTTTTAGGCACAATTTGGAATTTGAAACATTTGGCCTTTAGAAGTTTGTTGGGCACAATATGAAATTTGAAACATTTCATACTTTATTTTGGTTCATTTGTTGGGCATTTAGAAGTTTGTAATTTTGGAAGTTTGTAATTTGGTGTTATTGGAAACATTTAATTTGATTCGCACTTAAAAAATGTTTATTATAGTAGTGATAAGTAAATATTTTTATGATGTATGTGGATGGTGGATGGTGGGTGTGAATAATAGATGATGGGAGCAAAGTTTTGAATACCGTTTTTGTGATCATTTTGATTAAGACACTGGAACAAAATATTTCGATATCGGTATGTTTTGGTGTACCGTTTCGAGATTAATTATATATTATATATAAATATTTATATGTATATATATAAAGTTAAACTAACAACTAATAAAATAAATACATACATATGTAAGTGTGTATCATGTATATGTGTATATATAGAAGAATTGAATATTTATAAAATGAATATATGTTAAAAAAATCACAAAGTTGAGTTAAGACACAAAAATAAAGAAACAAAATAAAAGAATAAATAAATTATTAAAAATAATGATATTTAAAAAAATGAGAATGAAGGGACATATTTAAAGTTATAAAAAATTAAAATTATATAAATATATTTATATTTTAGAATTAATTAAATACGGTTTGGATTTAAAATTTTAAAAAATGCTATATAAGTATAAAAAAATTATAAAAACAGTCTGAAACGGAATGGGGACCGAAATGCTCAATTCCGGCCGAAATTGCTAGAATTTGATTGGAGTGGACAAAATGGGATCGGAATGATCGGAATTTGAACCGAAACGAAACGGGGTGGTAGAGTATACCGAATATTACACCGGAACAGTAAATTTCGATCGGAACGAAACATAATTCAAAACCTTGGATGGGAGTACCTGTAACAATATGACTTTCTTTATTATTTTTTATTTTTGAATGCATGTTAGTATGTTACTTGTTTTTAGTTAGTTGTATTTTTTGTTATAATCAAAAGTGAATTATTTAATTTAGATTGTAATTTTTGAAAAAATTGAAATTTGAAAGCTTACAAAATTTTCTTTTTTTAAAAAAATGAATCAAATATAAAGTTAAAAAAGAAAGAAAGAAAAATTTAAAATCTGTCTCTACCCCAACAAGTTTGAGTTGGAACGGAGTATGTGCACCCCAAAATTGGAGTTGGAATTTGGAAGTCAGATTCAATCTTTGACAAAGTCAGAGTCAGAATCGATGATTCTGTGGCCCTCCGACTCCGACTTGGTCGGTGCTTAGCCCTCGAAGCTTACACTCATTTAATTGCATTATTTCCCTTCATTATACGCATTCTATTTGTTTCAATTATATAATTTTTTACTCTATTTTTCGATTTCATTACATTGACTCAGATATTGTCTCCACCGCAGTAAAGTAGCACCATTCACTATTTGGGCTGGCAAACAGCCCGCACGAATAAATCTTAGCATCAGCCACTATTTGGCTTCAACCGGAGGACACCTTACGTGGCCTAAGGTGCATTTATTTTTATTCGTTCTACACGTTCCCGTTCCCTCTCTGATTTTCGCTTCATTTGAAATTCACCATACCTCCCCCCTCCCCTCCCCCCCAACCCGCGTTGCTCAACCTCTCACCCATCGGCCATCCCCACCCCTGCCTAGCCATGGATTCAAAGCTTCTGGACTGCTTAAAATAAGCCAGTGTGCAACTATAAATATTGGGTTTTGGCTCCCCTCCCCTCTTCGCATTGGTCCTAGTTACACAAATTTGGATAGTGAAATCCAAGAGTAATTATAGAGCGACCTTGGAGTTAACTCTTCCATCAATAAAGTGTATATTGTGTATGTATCAATCTTATTTATCTTCCTTTTTTTTTTCCCCTAGATATTGATCTCTCCAAAATTCACTCTGTTTCTCGCCAATTTTTTGTCATTCGCTCATAACTTGTTATCCTTTACTTTTGCTAGATTTACAGGTTGATGCTTCTATAATATATTTGTTAAACTATTGTATGAAATTGGAAACATGAATTTCTTGGATCTCTTTTTAATTCTTTTTGGTTGTAGTAGTGGTTGTTGATTTAATAAAATTACAACCTGTAGACTATCTTCTCAGTTTTTTTTTTCCTCTTGAGCTGAAATCCAAAGAAAAAAATTCCTGACATAAGAGGCTTTTGCTTAGGTCAGGGTTTTGCTCTTTGATTGTTTTATTCGGCGAGTCTCATGGTTTCGAAGAATCTTATTGAAATGAAACTATTTTCGATTCAGCCTTTTTTTTTGGTAGTTCTGCTTGAATGTTCTTTTTTTCTTGAGAAACCAAATGAACTATATCCTTGTTGGCCTTCAAATGTAAAACTGTAGGGCTGGATTCTCACATACTCTGCTCGGTGGTGAGAAATTTCTATAAGTTAAACCTTTGACCAGAAATCATTACACATCTCATATCGAAGAATCATTGACAAACCCTTTAACCTCTTGTTCTACACTTGCAATACAAGATCTGAGAATGACAACGAAGGTAGGAATAGCGGAGTCAATACACTATCTGATATTCTGATTGATAAAAAAACTACAATGCAATTCTTCACGACTTGACTGTACTTTTCATTTTAATAATTTTATTGACTGTCTGAAGAGCAATGAAAAAGATTTCTTCTTTCCGCGATATGGTTATGAAAACAAGTTCTATTTAAAGAAACTTTAAGAGTTGAATGAGTTTAGAATCACGAGTACTTTTGGTTTCAGGATCTGCATGACCCTAATATGTCAAATTGTTTTAATAGTTTTGCAATTGATAAAATGTAGACGAAGCTTTATAATTAAAAAAAATTTCCAAAGTTCATGAATGTTGGCAAGCCTTGTATCTCCTCAAGACTCCATTTTTCATCTTAGGGTTACGATTAAATATGGTCTTTTATGGCCATTGTGAGAGTTTGCGCACAAGTTTTATCTTCTTTATTGTGTCAGGCATCATGGTCGATTAAAATGTTGATAGTAGTTTTCTTCTCTTCAGTGAGGCTGAGTTAGCTGGTTTACCTCCAGATTCCTTAAGGTGTGATATGTCTCTCTTTACTCTTTTCTATTTTCCATATGAACTTTTTCTTGAATGCTACTTTACAAGTTTAGTCAGGGAAGTAATAAGTTTTCAATGTGTAAGGAGTCTGTAAGTTTTCAATGTAGTGTTTGTTTTGCTTGAAAGACTTTGTTCTTGGGCAGGGCTGAGACACAGCTGAACATGGTAAATTCAAGGTGATCCTAGATTATTGGCTGGTAATCCCACCATCACTCAATCTAATTTCCAAGTTTACAAAGTACATTTTACATAACTACATCGATGAAGACTCAAATATAACTTCAATTGCTTGACCTCATGTTTTTTTTATATGACTGGCATGAGTAGCTCCAACAAGAGAAATTAATTAATTTTTTGTTTCCTTTTACAAAGTTACGAGAGCAGCGAAAAACTACGGATTTCTTAAGACTCAAGATATTCTGTTGTGGTCCAAGGAACATATGATGCAAAATATTCTTCCTTTGCTTTTGTTGACGTATCAAATATTATTATTTCAAGCATTATTTTTTACTTTATGAAAATAGCTTGTGCACATCTCATGAATGAAACAAAAATGGATCTTTTTGTAATCTTCGTACTTTATTCAAAGATTATCATTTTCATTGTAAATCGTGGTTTCACTGTAATAAACTAACAACAGTTATATTAACAGCAAACTAACACTGTAATTATTCTTGATGCTCACTTTATTTTCAGTTCTATTAATTACTTTCTGTTTTCAAAGTATGAGAAAGGAAAGAGAACATAAAAGCACAGAAAGAAGGAAAAACTGTTGTCAAATAATTCACATACATTTTCTTTGAAGTGAAATATACACTATAAGAACACTTTAATAACACTGTAATAACTCTTTCAAGAACGTAATCATAATATAACATTGTGTAATAACAATATACAAGAACTAAATACATAGCAAATTAAAATGCTACAACTGTAATAACACTATACAAGAACTAAATATGTAGCAATTCGGTAATCACTGTCCCAACGCCTTCACTTGGATGCCTTCTCTCTGTAACTCTTCTTTCATCATCTCTTCTTCCTCTTCTGCTCTCCAATTCTACACATCCCCTGCAGTACAAAGCAGCAAGTTACCCGTAATCATTCATGGTGCATTTCATGATTTGACACTCACCACTCCATGCTAACCATCATTTACACCCTTGAATTCATAACCATCATGGCGCCGGCATTTTTGTCCAATATGTCTTTGACACCGTCCGTAGTCTTTAGCTTAGACCTCACCCAATCCACAATACTATTGCCATCCCCAAATTCTGCATCCACTGATCTTTTACCGCTCAAAATTTCCATCAACACCACCCGATAACTATATATATCGCTCTTTTCATCTGCTTGCAAGGTATATGCATATTTTGCAAGAAAAAACACAGCCTCAATAATTCAGTGCAATTCAATATCACTTTCAAAATGCTTGTTGATATTGTACCAACTTTTGTATGCATGCGGTTGCTCATGTTATTAAGAGCTAAATCTTTGTGAAAAAGAAAAGTGGAAGTAAATAAAAAGGGAGGCGTCACGTGCAATAGTGTGCCATATATATACATACATATATGAAAGTTAAAACAACAGTCGGGACAAATCCTGGCGCCAAAGGACTCTAAGCTTCAGCCTTCTGCTATTGCGTGCCACATTCGCCTGCGTACTCATGAAATGCTATATATTTAAGAAAAAATCTTGGCATCATCCAGTCCCCCAACGCACACCCCACACCCAACGCAAATGATAAAATCAATAATAGCCTCGTGCATTTATGATCATTATCGATCGAAAAATCTGAAATTGCCTTAATTTTCTCAAGTTCCTACTAAAATGAGAAAACTTCTGGTGGTACAATCTTTTTCTCTTGAAAATAACAATTAACTACTAAATGGTCTTATGGGCCATAAAAAAATGAGCAGAAAGGCAAGCAGTAGCGTCTGATCTACAATGCAATCGCTCATTTCACAACCAGCAAGGTTTGGATCCTTTCACAAAAACCAGTTCAATCCCACATTCACAAAAAAATCTCATATTCCATTAGTTTGTTCAGAAACAAATAAAATGAACGAATTGGTGGAGGTCTATATATTGTTCAAAGCCAAAAGTTCCACAAAGTCCTAAGATTTGTTACACTATCATCCACAACAAGATCTATAGACTACAGGTAACCAAACCCAGATAGAAATAAAACACATATTGCGCTCCATTTGATTGATTACTAAGAAATGCAGAGGAGAAGTTGTTGTCTTACAATTGGGCATTCAGTTTTACAAGAGAATTCCAATAAACCTTTCACGGGTTGACGCCTGTGTTTCTGATTGGAGAGGAAAAGTGCCAAGAAACAAACGAAAAGAGAAGTTTGAGAATGAAAATGCATGTCAATTGAGATTATTTTCATATGAGACAGACATATATTCAAAGATTACTCTAATTGGTTAGCCAATTCATGTTGGGGGAAAGCTAGTTGAGAAAACAAGGATTTACCTTTCCCTGGAATTGGATGGAGAACTTCCAAAAGTCGCAACTTTGGTCAAATTCTAAAGCGATATCTGCAACATGGGTAAATAAAGTTAGTTCAAGGAAGACAGTTTATTAGGTCGATCACAACTTTCCTAGTTATTGCCGCAACAAATGGGATCGATACCCAATCTTTTTACCCTTCTTCACTCAAATATTAATGCTAACCTAGGATATATTCACCTTCTGCAACAAAAGCCCATATCTTTCTTTCATTTTTGGTGGTAGATACAACCGTAAAATGCATTCTCAACATTTTTGTAACAAACCCCTTGAGATTCTCAGGAAAACAAGCTCTTTAAAGGAGAACACCTCCAGGTAGAATAGAAAGATTGAGGAAAAGAAGGAAATAACTTGTAATAAATTCTCAGATGCCTAACACAGACCTGGCGGCGCCTCATATAAGGTCACCCCCTTACCTCATAACGTAAATGGGCCATGGGCCACTAATTGGACTGGATTAAAAGACTGACTTACAAACATTAATTGAAAACATACTTAAATTAACATAGATCGGGCTTAACAGAATGGCCCATGCTCAAGGCCCAGCCCGGCTCATCTCACTTCCTCACAAGTACATTGACCCCTTTTGACCGAGACTCCTCCTTCAGTTCTGCGCAGTGCTTCATTTCAGACTTAGGTTTTGAAAGCCTTCCTACTGCCGTTGTCTTCCATCTTCACAGGTTCTCCATGCGTTGTCCCTGGTTTTCTCGGCCGGTTGTTACACTCCATTCCCCATTAAAAAACCTTGCCCTCAAGGTGGGGAAAGTCCTCTTGAAACTTGGAGTAGATCTCCCATGTCGCATCGGCAGCATCCTGGTCGTGCCACTTCACGACCAGCTCCACCCTTGCTCGGTTCCCACTCTTGACCATCCGCCTCCTTATGACTTCTTCTGGTTCTGGACGAAGTACACCTTGCACGTCTACAGGTGGCAGCGACGGAATAGCCACCACCCTTGAACCAATTTTTTTCTTCAACTGTGATACGTGGAAGGTAGGATGTATGCGTGAGGATGAGGGAAGATCCAGAGTATAAGCCACGGCTCCCACCTTTATCAGCACTCTATATGGCCCGAAATACCTGGGAGCTAACTTTAGGTCTCTCCGATGGGACACTGTCGTTTGACGATATGGCTGCAACTTGAGGTATACTAGATCTCCTTCTTCGAATTGTTGTTCCCTTCGTCTAAGATCTGCATATTTTTTCATCCTGTTTTGAGCTCCTTGTAAATTTTGTTTGAGAATGTTGAGTATTTGGTCTCTGTTGCGCAAGTCTTGGTCCACTGATTCCATTCGTGAGGTACCTAGAATGTAGTCCATTACACGGGGTGGGGGGTACCCGTAGAGGGCCTCATAGGGTGTGACCTTAGTTGACAGATGTTGGGTGGAATTGTACCACCACTCAGCTAGGGGTATCCACACTGACCAGTCATTCGGTCGGTCTCCCGTGAAACACCGCAAGTAATTCTCCACTGTTTTGTTGACAGCCTCCGACTGACCATCAGTCTGGGGGTGGTATGATGTGCTCCTAGCCATCTGGACACCCTGTAACTTAAATAGTTCTTGCCAAAAGTGACTCGTAAACGTAGTATCCCTGTCGGACACTATGGATTGGGGCATTCCATGTAACTTAAAAAAAATTTTCATAAATGAATCCGCGACTGTTTTGGCTGTATAAGGGTGTTTTAAGGGTATAAAATGACCATACTTAGTCAATCGGTCAACCACCACCCACAAACTATTGTAACCTTGGGAGTTGGGCAAACCCTCAATAAAATCCATGGATATCTGGGTCCACGGCTAAGAGGGTATAGGGAAGGGTTGTAGCAACCCATTTGGTGAAAATTATCAGCTTTGACCCTCTGGCATAAGTCACATGCCCTAATGAATTGTTTGAGATCCTTCTTCATCCCGAGCCAATAAAAGTCTCTCCTCATCCGGTGGGCGGATTTATCGTAGCCTGAATGTCCCCCCCACGGGCTGCTGTGGGTTAGCTCCAGCAGCTTGTTTTTAAACTCCACTTGATCAAGGATGTACAACCTATTCTTGTATAATAATAGCCCCTTCCTAACTGAATACTTGGGCCCCATTTTGCCCTCCAAACAGTCTTGTAACATGGTTTTTACGTGCACATCCGTCTCATATGCTCCTTTCAAGTCATCCACCCATTCTATACTAGGGAAGGTGATTAGCATTAGTGTCTCTCCTTCCCACTTATCCTTCCTTGATAAGGCATCCACTGCCCGGTTTTCAGCCCCTCTCTTGTACGCCACAATAAAGTCATACCCTAGGAGCTTGGTGATCCACCTTTGTTGCATAGGGGTGCCCACTTTTTGCTGGTCTGTCTTCACTACAAAGGTTCTCCCCAACAAGTAGGGCCTCCATTTCATGACTGTTGAAACAAGAGCAAATAGTTCATTCAAATAGGTTGACATAGAGAGAGATCTTCCCTTCAATGCTTGACTGAAAAATGCAATTGGCTGCCCCCTTTGCATCAAAACTACCCCTATCGTTGTTCCCGATGCATCACACTCAATTGTTAAGGGTAGTGTGAAGTTGGGCAATGCTAACACCGGTGGTCGGGTAACCGCCTCCTTAAGCTTGCAAAAGGCCTCTTTAGATTCTGCAGTCCATAGAAATCCATCCCTTTTTAACATACTTGTCAATGGGGCTGCAATTCCCCCATATCCCTTTATAAACCTGCGGTAGTAGCCTGTCAAGCCCAAGAATCCCCTCAATGCCTTTAGGGATTTCGGTAGGGGCCACTCCACCATCGCCTTTAGCTTTTAAGGATCCGCCTTGACTCCCGTTGCTGAAATCACATGGCCTAAGTAGGCCACCCCCTTGCAACCAAAGCAGCACTTTGATTCCTTTGCAAACAACTGGTGTTGTTTTAGAGTCTCTAAAGTAACCCTTAGGTGGTTGATATGCTCCCTTTCGAACTTGCTGTAAACAAGAATATCGTCAAAGAAAACAAGAATAAATTTTCTTAGGAAGGGCCGAAATACCTCATTCACGAGACTTTGAAAAGTGGAGAGAGTGTTGGTAAGCCCAAAAGGCATTACTAAGAACTCATAGTGCCCCTCATGAGTCCTAAAAGCAGTTTTGGGCACATCATCATGTTTAACTCGAATTTGATGGTAGCTGAACCTCAAATCCAGCTTTGAGAAAAGTACCGACCCATGCAACTCATCCATTAATTCTTCCACCACTGGAATAGGGAACTTATCATTGATAGTAATGCTGTTCAAGCCCCTGTAATCTACACACAACCGCCACGTTCCATCCGCCTTCCTCACCAATAACACTGGGGACGAGTAGGGGCTTTGGCTTGGTCTAATTACCCCTGTCATTAATAACTCATGAACAATCTTCTCAATCTCATTCTTTTGGTAATAAGGATAACAGTATGGTCGTATGGAAATGGGCTTGGATTCGGGTATTAGGTTGATAGTGTGGTCATGGGTATGAGGAGGTGGAAGGCCTTTGGGTTCAGAAAATACTTCCTCAAACTGCTGTAACAGATTTTTTATAGTGGCTGGAACCTCATTTCTGGCCCGCTATTCCGTGAGGTTTTCATCTTCTAACAACTGCAAAATTATCCCCTTATTTTCCAGCTTGTTCAATTTAGTCAAAGGGCCCTCCTCAATCATTTTAGCTGCTGTTAGGCCTTGCAACTTAACCTCTTGACCCCCATAGGAAAACTGCATGGTCAGCTTTTCGAAATCCCATAACACCTTCCCAAGCTCTTGAAGCCATTTAATACCTAATACCATGTCACAACCAGCCAATACCAGCACTTGTAATTCCAAGAGAAAAGTAGTCCCTTGGATTACAACCTTCACTCCCTTGCAACTTCCTTCACTCACAATGACTTCCCCATTAGCAACTCTCACTTTTACATGTTCTTGATTTTTTCATGATATATTGGTTCTCTTGAGTATAGCAGGATCTAAGAAGTTATGGGTGGAGCCCGTGTCAATCAGTATGGTGATCCATTGATTGCTAATTCTTCCTTTTACTCTCATTGTTCTTGGGTTGTGGGTTCCAATTATGGCATGCAGGGAAATTTCTGGTTTGGTTATAATTTCTGATTTGGTTATTGTAGTGCATAGGTCTAAGGTTGGAATGGGTTCTTCTTTGGCTTCACAAAGTTCTTCTTCAACCTTCCCACTCCCCTCACTGTCCAAGGCTATATCATCCAGCATGTACAACCTTGGGTTTTGACATTTATGGCCAGGTGACCATTTAGATTCACAGTGATAGCATAACCCCTTTTCCCTCCTATCTTTCATCTGGTTTTGGTTTATTTTGTGGATGGTCAGATTTGGTTTTAGTTTGGGGTTCTCGGCTGGATGGGTTTGTGGGGTTTTTAAAATTCCTGGGGCGGTTGAGTATGTCAAGCTGGGCCGTGGGTATTTCTTGGATAGGTTTGCTTTTTCCTCTTGGATTCTTGCCAAGCCGAAGGCTGAGATAAGGTTTGTGGGATTAAACATTTTTACTGTCAACCGAATATCATCCCTTAAACCACTCACAAAGCAGCTGAGTTTGTAGGCTTCCGATAACCCACGTAATCTATTCGATAGGGTTTCAAACTTAGACTGGTAATCCACCACCGTACCATATTGTCTTAGCTTGGTTAGCTCCTCCATGGGGTCGTCATAAATGTTTGGACCAAACCTAATAAGCAAAGCCTTCGTAAAGGCATCCCAGTTTGGAATGTGTCCACTGTCTTCCATCTCTTGAAACCAGATTAAAGCCTTACCATCCATCTAAAAAGAGGCCAACTTGACTCTATTTTGTGGAATGACATTGAAAAACATAAAGAAATGATTTGCCTTGTAAATCCAACTTGTAGGGTCTTCTCCATTGAAAAGAGGAAAGTCAAGTCTCAACACTCTTGGTTGCATCTGCGTCTCACCCATTTGCATGATGTGTAGGTTCTGTTGTTGCTGTTGAAAAGCCTGTTGGTGTTGCTGAAAAGCCTGCTGTTGTTGTTGAAAGTTTTGTTGCTGAAAAGTCTGTTGCTGTTGCTGTTGCTGCTGAAAGTTCTGCTGCACAAAGGCCTGCTGTTGTTGGTGTAGGTGCTGTTGTAGCTGCAGGTTTCCAGCTTCATCTAGTGGTGGGGGTCCCTCAAATGGTTCAGCACTAGAGCTGCTGCTAGGGTTCCTTTTCTGCATTTCCACAGTGAGGATGGCCAGCTGTTGGACAATGGCCTCATTTTGTTTTTTTAGGGTAGCCATGTCGCTATCTACATTAGAGAACCTAGCATCAGTAGACTTTTTAATGTCTTGATATTGCGCATCTGTAGACTTTTTTATTTCTTGATATTGAGCATCTGTCACTTTTTTTAGGGCATTGAGCCCATCTTGTAGTTGATTTAGTCTAGTTCCTTCAGCCATCTTCTTCACAGGACGAGTCTCTTGATACCACTTGTAACAAACCCCTTGAGATTTTCAGGAAAACACGCTCTTTAGAGGAGAGCACCTCCAGGTAGAATAGAGAGCTAGGGGAAATGAAGGAAATAACTTGTAATAAATTCTCAGATGCCTCACACAGACCTGGCGGCGCCTCATATAAGGTCACCTCCTTACCTCAACATAAATGGGCCATGGGCCACCAACTGGACTGGACTAAAAGACTGACTTACAAACATGACTAATTGAAAACAGACTTGAATTAACATAGATCGGGCTTAACAGAATTGCCCAAGCCCAAGGCCCAGCCCGACTCACACACTTCCTCCAAGTACATTGACCCCTTTGACCGAGACTCCTCCTTCAGTTCTGTGCAGTACTTCATTTCAGACTTAGGTTTTGAAAGTCTTCCTGCTGCCGTTGTCTTCCAACATCACAGGTTCTTCAAGAGTTGATCCTGGTTTTCTCGGCCGGTTGTTACACTCCATTCCCCATTAAAAAACCTTGCCCTCAAGGTGGGGAAAGTCCTCTTGAAGCTTGGAGTAGATCTCCCATGTCACGTCGGCAGCATCCTGTCCGTGCCACTTCACGAGCAGCTCCACCCTTGCTCGGTTTCCACTCTTGACCATCCGCCTCCTTATGACTTCCTCTGGTTCTGGACGAAGTACACCTTGCACGTCTACAGGTGGCAGCGACGGAATAGCCACCGCCCTTGAACCAATTTTTTTCTTCAACTGTGATACGTGGAAAGTAGGATGTATGCGTGAGGATGGGGGAAGATCCAGAGTATAAGCCACGGCTCCCACCTTTTTCAGCACTCTGTATGGCCCGAAATACCTGGGAGCTAACTTCAGATCTCTCCGATGGGACACTGTCGTTTGACGATATGGCTGCAACTTGAGGTATACCAGATCTCCTTCTTCAAATTGTTGTTCCCTTCGTCTAAGATCTGCATATTTTTTCATTCTGTTTTGAGCTCCTTGTAAATTTTGTTTGAGAATGTTGAGTATTTGGTCTCTGTTGCGCAAGTCTTGGTCCACTGATTCCATCCGTGAGGTACCTGGAATGTAGTCCATTACTCGGGGTGGGGGGTACCCGTAGAGGGCCTCATAAGGCGTGAGCTTAGTTGACAGATGTTGGGTGGAATTGTACCACCACTCAGCTAGGGGTATCCACACTGACCAGTCCTTCGGTCGGTCTCCCGTGAAACACCGTAAGTAATTCTCCACTGTTTTGTTGACAGCCTCCGACTGACCATCAGTCTGGGGGTGGTATGATGTGCTCATAGCCATCTGGACACCCTGTAACTTAAATAGTTCTTGCCAAAAGTGACTCGTGAACGTAGTATCCCTGTCGGACACTATGGATTGGGGCATTCCATGTAACTTAAAAATATTTTTCATAAATGAATCCGCAACTGTTTTGGCTGTATAAGGGTGTTTTAAGGGTATAAAATGACCATACTTAGTCAGCCGGTCAACCACCACCCACAAACTATTGTAACCCTGGGAGTTGGGCAAACCCTCAATAAAATCCATGGATATTTGGGTCCACGACTGAGAGGGTATAGGCAAGGGTTGTAGCAACCCATTTGGTGAAAAATTATCAGCTTTGACCATCTGGCACAAGTCACATGCCCTAATGAACTGTTTGAGATCCTTCTTCATCTCGGGCCAATAAAAATCTCTCCTCATCCGGTGGGCGGATTTATCGTAGCCTGAATGTCCCCCCCACGGGCTGCTGTGGGTTAGCTCCAGCAGCTTGTTTTTAAACTCCACTTGATCAGGGATGTACAGTCTGTTCTTGTATAATAATAGCCCTTCCCTAATTGAATACTTGGGCCCCATTTTACCCTCCAAACAGTCCTGTAACATGGTTTTTACGTGCACATCCTTCTCATATGCTCCTTTCAAGTCATCCACCCATTCTATACTAGGAAAGGTGATTAGCATTAGTGTCTCTCCTTCCCACTTATCCTTCCTTGATAAGGCATCCGCTGCCCGGTTTTCAGCCCCTCTCTTGTACTCCACAATAAAGTCATACCCTAGGAGCTTGGTGATCCACCTTTGTTGCATAGGGGTGCCCACTTTTTGGTCCAGCAAATATTTGAGACTTTGCTGGTCTATCTTCACTACAAAGGTTCTCCCCAACAAGTAGGGCCTCCATTTCATGACTGCTGGAACAAGAGCAAATAGTTCCTTCTCATAGGTTGACATAGAGAGAGATCTTCCCTTCAATGCTTGACTGAAAAATGCAATTGGCTGCCCCCTTTGCATCAAAACTGCCCCTATCGCTGTTCCCGACGCATCACACTCAATTGTGAAGGGTAGTGTGAAGTTGGGCAATGCTAACACTGGTGGTTGGGTAACCGCCTCCTTAAGCTTGCAAAAGGCCTCTTTAGATTCTGCAGTCCATAGAAATCCATCTTTTTTTAACATACTTGTCAATGGGGCTGCAATTCCCCCATATCCCTTTATAAACCTGCGGTAGTAGCCTGTTAAGCCCAAGAATCCCCTCAATGCCTTTAGGGATTTCGGTAGGGGCCACTCCACCATCGCCTTTAGCTTTTCGGGATCCGCCTTGACTCCCGTTGCTGAAATCACATGGCCTAAGTAGGCCACCTCCTTGCAGCCAAAGCAGCACTTGGATTCCTTTGCAAACAACTGGTGTTGTTTTAAAGTCTCTAAAGTAACCCTTAGGTGGTTGATATGCTCCCTTTCAGATTTGCTGTAAACAAGAATATCATCAAAGAAAACAAGAATAAATTTTCTTAAGAAGGGCCGAAATACCTCATTCATGAGACTTTGAAAAGTGGAGGGGGCGTTGGTAAGCCCAAAAGGCATTACTAAGAACTCATAGTGCCCCTCATGAGTCCTAAAAGCAGTTTTGGGCACATCATCGTGTTTAACTCGAATTTGATGGTAGCCGGACCTCAAATCCAGCTTTGAGAAAAGTACCGACCCATGCAACTCATCCATTAATTCTTCCACCACTGGAATAGGGAATTTATCCTTAATAGTAATGCTGTTCAAGCCCCTGTAATCTACATATAACCGCCATGTTCCATCCGCCTTCCTCACCAATAACACTGGGGACGAGTAGGGGCTTTGGCTTGGTCTAATTACCCCTGTCATTAATAACTCTTGAACAATCTTCTCAATCTCATCCTTTTGGTAATAAGGATAACGGTATGGTCGTATGGAAATGGGCTTGGATTCGGGTGTTAGGTTGATAGCGTGGTCATGGGTACGGGGAGGTGGAAGGCCTTTGGGTTCAGAAAATACTTCCTCAAACTGCTGTAACAAATTTTTTATAGTGGCTGGAACTTCTTTTCTGGTCCGCTGTTCCGTGAGATTTTCATCTTCTAACAAATGCAGAATTATCCCCTTATTTTGCAGCTTGTTCAGTTTAGTCAAAGGGCCCTCCTCAATCATTTTAGCTGTTGTTAGGCCTTGCAACTTAACCTCTTGACCCCCATAGGAAAACTGCATGGTCAGCTTTTCGAAATCCCATAACACCTTCCCAAGCTCTTGAAGCCATTTAATACCTAATACCATGTCACAACCAGCCAATACCAGCACTTGTAATTCCAAGAGAAAAGTAGTCCCTTGGATTACAACCTTCACTCCCTTGCAACTTCCTTCACTCACAATGACTTCCCCATTAGCAACTCTCACTTTTACATGTTCTTGATTTTTTCATGATATATTGGTTCTCTTGAGTATAGCAGGATCTAAGAAGTTATGGGTGGAGCCCGTGTCAATCAGTATGGTGATCCATTGATTGCTAATTCTTCCTTTTACTCTCATTGTTCTTGGGTTGTGGGTTCCAATTATGGCATGCAGGGAAATTTCTGGTTTGGTTATAATTTCTGATTTGGTTATTGTAGTGCATAGGTCTAAGGTTGGAATGGGTTCTTCTTTGGCTTCACAAAGTTCTTCTTCAACCTTCCCACTCCCCTCACTGTCCAAGGCTATATCATCCAGCATGTACAACCTTNTCTTCTTCTTCATCTACTGTGGTTGGCAACGATTATTGTTCTTCTTCTTCTGCTGTGTTTGGCAACGACTCTGTAATTAGAACAATAACATCGGATTACCCTTACATCATCATTATCATCATCATCATCATCCGTGTTGTCGAATACAAAACGGACCCCCAATCTTTTATTAAATTTATTCCCATCCTCTATTCTGCCTTTGACTAGAAAATCAAGTGAAACTCGAAAGTAATCCCCAACATTGGTCTCACCCCGCCCCTTCAAGTTACCACGTGGAACACACAACAGCCACATGAGATCATCTGATTCCACTACTCTATGGGGGTATATCCGTATCCATTCATACAATCGACCATTGATATTGACCCTGATCATATTGTCATGACAGGGCCACTCTCTAAAAGCCATCCATTTCAAAACAATACCGATAACCAAACCAGCTAACTTGGCCTTTTTAGATGGAGGAATTCGGAAACACATCTCATTCTCCCTAGTTTTATGGCTAAACCAATCTGGTAGCTCCTCTCCTCCAACTCTCATTCTAATTCCCATTTTTCCACAGAATCTATATACCACAGGAAGCATCATCGTTAAATTATCGATGAAGGATTTGCCACCACTACTTGCATTCATTTGTCGAAGCCCCTCGCAATCCTCCAATCTAAGGGATTGTAAATGGGTAAATCTAGTGAAACATGCAGGGATGCTAACGAAATTGTTTCCAGATAGATCCAAAAATTTTAGCGTGGAAAGGCAATGAAGACTCTCGAGGAAATCAACTTCTACTAGATTACAGTAAGAGATGACCAACTCTGCCAGAGATGGAAACCCAATAGAGAGCCTCATATCTTCAGTTTTGTTCCTCTTTAATGAAGCCAGCCAGCCCGAACTTGTTGACGATGATGACGACGATGATTTTGGAAACCTTCCAAGGTTTGTGCAACCCCAAATACAAAGACCCTTGAGACGTGGCAACTTAGAAATGCTTCTAGGGAGATCTCTAAGCTTCTTGCATGAATGTATTTTTATCCATTCAAGCCCAATGAGATATTCAACTGATGAAGGCAGTTCTTGAATGGAACTTTTGACAAAAGTAATTCTCCATAAATGAGGAATTTCTCCCACAATATTTGGAAATTTCTCAATACTTGTGCCCGTGTGACATTCTAGGAATTGAAGACGTGGCAACTTCAAGTTAGGAAGACGTCGAAGTTTAGAGCAACTTCTAACATCCAAACTAGACAGTTTGTTTAGAAATCCAACAGATTGATGAACCCCAACTAAATTCCAACAGCCTCTAGGATCCAAACTCTCAAGATTTGCCATCATTGAGACATCGGGGATGCACGTCAAGTATTCACAACAAGAAAAATTTATTTTTCTCAAATTTTCACAAACCTGCAAAATAAAGGTGAAATGACCAATGTATCAGCATCCAATAATTACACGCATAAATTATTTTTTACAAGTAAACTTTTTTTAAAAGAAACATTGATTCAGATATCTGAATTCATATCTTAAAATCCAAAAAAGAGATAAGATATATATTTAGATCATAACTTTACCTTTATTCCTTCGAATTGCTTGATTTTATTGTGACACATGTTGAGAGTAACAAGTTTCTGAGGATGAAAATTGGACGGCAAAGATGGTGACGGGTATCCAGCCCAATCAAGCAATCTTAGCTCCTTAGACAAACTTTTAGGACCCTCTGAAAAGCATGCATGACGGATTATAAGCAGTCTAAGCCTTTTCATTTTTGTAAAGGCTCTAGGATTCAGCAAAATATCTTTTTGCCCAAGCAAATCTAGCTTTATGCCTTGAATTGCATTGGTTGCCTAATAAATCATAGAACAAGTGGACAACAAAATATTAGGACTCAGTTGATTGAAGAAAAATTATAACATTATAAAATTGATAGAACAAGTGAACTAAAGTACTGCCCTTACCGTGTTTTCAATTAGAACGTGGAGAATATCCTCATGAGACCATAATCGGCTTCGCTTTCCTGGCTCGTTGGGAGATTCTTGATAAACAATTTTCCTACCCATCAATTGTATCACGTCATGCATGTGCAAGTTGTTGTCGTATCCAACATGCACCAAAGATCTTTCAATGAGAACTTGTATTCCAATAACTGGATCAAAATCGCTTGCTTCAAAAACTTTAGTTACATAATCTTTGTTTTCTCCCTTGAAGAAACACGCAATATCAAGGAAGATAGCCTTCTCATTGTCCTCTAGTGCGTCAAAACTTATCTTAAGTATTTCATAGATCTCTTTATGAAGACTTCTTTGTAATTTACATATTGTGCTTTCCCCATATAGGAGAGACCCCAACACCACTAGAACCAAGGGAACGCCCTTGGCATACCGTACCACACGATCCATGAGCTTCTCGTACCCTTTTTCAGGATAACATTTTTTGAATACATTCCAGCTAAGAAGTTGAAGAGCATCAGCATCACTTAATCCTTGGACCTCGTATTTTCTTTCTACCCCATGGTAATCTAGAAGACGTTGATCTCTAGTTGTAATAATGATTCTACTGCCTGGACCAAACCAATTCTTACCTCCTGCTAATTTCTCAAGTTGTTTCACCTCATTAACATCATCAAGAACTAAAAGAACCTTCTTATGGCAGAGCCTCTCCTTTATTACATTAATTCCTCTATCTACACTTCCCACCTTTAAGTTGGTATTCATGCCCAAGGTCTCAGATAGAAGTGTTTCTTGTAATTGAACAAAGGCGCACCGGTTTGTAGTTTCTCGGACGTCAGCAAGAAAGCTGCAACTTTGAAATTGGTAAGAAAATAAGTTGTATACAGCTTTTGCAATGGTGGTTTTACCTATTCCACCAATTCCATGGATTCCAACCATACAACCGTCATCATTCCCAACACTCAACAACTCACTCATGGCATGTATGTGAGAATGTAATCCGACTGGGTACTTCGCAACATTTAAAAATGTGCACTTCAATATTCTACTTGATATCTCTTCAACAATGCCCTGGATAAAATCGGACTCTTGCCTGCCATTGAAACAAGACAATCTAGAGATCATACTGTTACATATCAAAAGCATTTCAGGATCAATCAAGAAATCGCTTATTAAGAAGAATTTGATCAAGGCTTTCTTTAGTGCCACAAATATTGATGAATTAAGAAATGAAAAGTAAAGCAGCAAAAAGGAATTGGAACCAATTAAGTGCAATTACCATAAAATCAGAGAGAAATGAAAAAGAGGAGAGAGACCTATTTGGTTTTATGTTACAACTCAAGTCTTTGAGTCCTTAGTTTATCAGAATTATTTGATACTAATGCTTGTATTAATCGAAACTGAAAGCGTACCCATTGTTCAAATGCCAACCGGAAAAATTGGCTGCCTCTTTGAGAGCCACCTTCCACCTCAATACCCTCTGCATATCATTCTTGAATTTCTTTTCATGCATATCCATCACTTCCCCAAACTATTTCCGCATATCTGAAGGATCTACGTCGTAGAAAATGGGTCGAACCATTTGGCCAAATGATTTCTGACACTCAAGAATGTTGACAAGTTCATCTAAGCACCAAGTGGAAGTGGCATAGTTCCTAGAGAAGACGATGATGGAAATTTTAGATTGTTGGATGGCTTCCAAAAGTGTTGGGGAGATTTCGTCCCCTTTTTGAAGATCCACTTCATCTCTAAAGGTTTTGATTCCCTTTTCAATGAGAGCGTGATGTAAATGACTGGTAAAGGTATTACGGGTATCTTCCCCTCTGAAACTTAGAAAGATAAGATTAGATTTGAAAATGTTGAATTATTGATTGTATTTTATTTAAAATTTTAAAAAAATATAATGATTAAATGAGATGAATTAAGATGATTTTATTATCGTACAAAAATGAAAACCTCAAAATCTGTTGTTTGCATGAATTACCTGCCTACACATGCTGTGGCTTGCGAAGAATATGACCATCGCCCATGATCAAAGGAGGCCAGAGTTTATCAATTGGGTCAACTTAGTGTTAACAAAGAGATTTCCTCTCTCTCTCTTGAACTTGAAGGTGGGCTTAGGCCCCCTTATATAGTAAGCCTATTTGCTTCGCTGCTCTATCTCGACATTCACTTTCTTGAGAAGTAGTCATCTCCTTAGCTTTGTTTTACCCGGGATATGCCATTACCACATAACCCGCCCCTGGTATTAAGCTTTCTCCAGATTCCATTTGCGACCCTATCTCCCTATTCTCTTTCGGTTGAGTAAACAGACCAACCCCCCTTCCAGTCCAAATGAGCATAGACACCAGCAACTTCAACAGATTAACGACCTAAAATAATTCTACTTATTATTCTTGCACATTATACATTATATCTTAGTTAATTTTTTTATAATTTTTCCTATAATAAATATGTAGTGTATGGATGATAAATAGAATAATTTAATAAGAATAATAAAAATAATTAAAAATAATACTAAAAGAAATTAAATGTATGGTGTGGGATGAGTAACATTTCTCTAACAACATATGGCGCACGTAGACAAGGAAGCATGGAAATCAAAGTCATTCGAGACCCACACGTTATCCCTTGAAGCTAAACTTTGATTCACACGTCCTTAAGTTATACCCGTGGCAATGAAGAAAAACTTGTCATCAGTCTCTATCTCTCCCATCAGTGTCTGTCTTTCACCGAAGGATCCAACAAAGTTCATGTACAACACTCTTTTCCTGTTTTTATAGATTTTTCTCTATTTGCTCGGAAAACTGAAAGGACCTTGAGAAGAATAATGGATTTTTTAGCGAGTTCCCACAGGTCTTTTCCTTTTGAATACCGTTCGTTGCATTTCCTATAATTTTTATCTGAAAGGAGTCAAGTCAAACTTGAACTTATCTCAAGTTGGAGTTTATGTTTAGGTAAATTTAATTTGCTCAAATTTGGACTTTTTTTTTGTTGCTAATATCTTTATAAAATTTCTATATACATATATAAATTATTATATTCATAAAGATTCAAATAACATGCTTAGGATTAGGAACATTATTTCCTCCTACCTACCTCTTTAAATATTTATGATATACTCCTTATAAACATATAGGTAGTACAAGTCGGTTCCGGCTGAAATATATAATGCAAAATTCGATCCTAAAAAGAAATTCACAAACAGCCTCTTTAATTTATATAGACAATTTGAACCAAACTCAAGATAATTTATTGGGGGGTAAATGTCACCATATATATAAGGTAGTGTAAACAATAAAATAAGTAGTTTACACAATAAATAAAGCTCATAGTTTGTTGCTTGCAGGAATAATTGTCATGCACATGATATTGTGGATCGCCTATGGTTAAAAGAGGACGACCCACCCGTGTCCCTCAAGCTCTGGTGCCATGGCTTCTGATGGCAAGGCACCTCTTGAGCCCATTGTCCCCAAGGGCCTCTCTCGTGAGGACCTCAAGATGCTGAGTGAGGATGGGTCTTCAGCAATATCCTTATCTTCCTCTAGTAAGTCCGTCTAGTGGGATACCTCCCCAACCACCATCTTCGAGGAGGCTTCCCCTCGAGTTAGTTTTGTGGGCAATGGCTTTTTTTCGTGGCAGGAAGGCACGACAGTTAATGACGTTGGGCTCGAGGAACCCTCAACATCGCAAGTGCAAGACCTTAATTTTGCCTTGGGGTTGCTAGGCGGCTTGGCGCCTGAGGTGGGGATGGTACTTTCATGTCATGCCCTTCGGGGATAGAGATCGATGGGGCTAGGGTCGAGGCTATACACCATATCTTTATAATTTTTTTATAATTTTTTCTATAATAAATATGTAGTGTATGGATGACAAATAGAACAATTTAATTAATTTAACAAGAATAAAATAAAATAAAAATAATAAAAATAAGAATAATATTAAAATAAATAAAATGTATAGTGTCGGATGAGTATCATTTCTCTTCTTTTGAACATATGGCGCACGTAGACAAGGAAACATGGAAATCAAAGTCGTTCGAGACCCACACGTTCTCACTTGAAGCTAAACTTTGATTCACACGTCCTTGAGTTATACTTGTGGCATTGAAGAAAAACTTGTCGTTAGTCTCTATCTCTCCCGTGAGTGCTTTTCCTTATAAATTTTTCACTATTTGCTCGGAAAACTGAAATGACCTTGAGAAGAATCATGGATTTTTTAGCGAGTTCCCATAGGGGTTTTCTTTTTGAATACCATTCGTTACATTTCCTATAAATTTTATTTGAAAGGAGTCAAGTCAAACTTGCACTTATCTCGAGTTGCAGTTTACATTTAGGTAAATTTCATTTGCTCAAATTTGGATTCTTTTGTTTTTGGTAGCTAAGATCTTTATAAAATTTCTATATACATATAGCAATTATTATATTAATAAGGATTCAAATAACATGCTTAGGATTAGGAATATTATTTCCTCCTTATAAACATATAGATGGTACAAGTTGATTCCACCCGAAATATATAATACAAAGTTCGATCCTAAAAAGAAATTCACAAACAGCCTTTTTAATTTATGGACCCCGCTACTCTGCTACCTGTAGCTTACCGCTGCAGGTTACTGCATGTTGCTTTTTTTAAAAAAAATTGTTTTTCATATTCTTTTAATCACTTTCTAATGTACTTAGTAAAAAAAATATACTAATACACTGAAAATCACTTCCTTAATCACTAAGTAAAAAAAATAAAATTTGACCAGCAATAAACCCCAAGCAGCACAATAGCTTTTTCCTTAATTTATATAGACAATTTGTTGCTTGTAGGAATAGTTGCCATGCACATGATGTGGATGGCCCATGGTCAAAAGAGGCTAGAGACACGAGAGCAATGGCAATGACCTAGCAGTCCAAATTTTCGCTATAGCCAAAACCTTTGGCTATGTTAATCCACATTGGACTAGCCATTTTAAAGTCAAAATAGTAATATAATATTATATATTTTAATAATATTTTACAAATTTTTTTTTAATATTTTGTAAATACATTTCATATATTAATTAATAATTTAATTTTACTTAAAATTAGCCTATTACATACTCCTTAAAACTTTTATTAACCAATAACTGCCACAAACCACATGTTCTTTGGTTCATAATGGCGCATGTTAGCTTTGTGTCACTCATGTATACACAACTTCAAAACATTAGTAACCCTCCAAAAGCAAAATTGCAAAACAACGACTTCTTCATTAGGCATGTTGCTCTTGCTCACGAATTGGCACTTGAATGAGGTGAAATGCCCACTGCTAATATGATGAATGAGCTCTGGCTTTTGCTCCGGCATGTTAATATCATACTGACCTTTCATGAAAGATCTTGGGTTATGCAATTCTGGATCATCTCTTTCAAGGCATGGGTGCCATAGGTTGCAAGAGCTCTCTTGACAGTTGTTGCTATTGCATTCACATCAGCTGGATCAATTGCAACTATTATCCAACAAGAATAATTCAAGTTATAATTTTTCTATTGCATTCGCACAACAATTATTATCCAACAGTTGTTGTTATTGTATTCACACGAATTTTTCTAAACAGGATGTGATCATGCATGAAATTATAATTTTATACTTCAACTACATATGACTTATCACCTAGTTTGCTGTCTAGTTTGCTTTTTGGGCTCAATCAGATTTCACCCATTATCAAATAAGTTTGATCTTATTACCTCAAAAACAATTTTTTTATTTTTTTTATTTTTATCATTACATAACTCATGTAGGATGTAAGATAAGCCTTGATACGAAGGTAGCAAAAAACAAAGAAGTTTGATCTGGCATGCAAAGAAGATAAACAGGGCTCATGAAATTCTGGTGTGTCCATACATATATATGTGTGTGTGTGTCTCTCTGTGTGTGTGTGTGTGTTTTGTTTTGCATAATTTCAATCAACTAATGTCTAATAATGCACAAATAGGTTACTAGACTTCCACAAAAATGCACAAACACTGAAAACTCTAATCGAATAATTGAATTGAATTAAGAAGGGCATGCACAAACTTCCCGAAAAATCTGATTTTTTGGATAAACTCTTCAAAAAGATGATTTAAACAAAAGAAGAACATTAAACGGCCAACATTAGAGCAACTAGAACAGATGCCCTTCACACTTTTCTGAATACAAGGTCAATCAAAGGGGATCCATAGCAAATCAAAAAATGTTATCACAAACTGCAAACTATCACAAACTTCATCCTACGATGGTGGAAGGAATATAAAGACAATAATCTAAAGAAAGTTTTAAAAAAATTAATCTTCCAATTAAATTGGACCCAACACCACCTTCTGACCTAGATAAAATCTCAATCGAACATAAAAGTTCACAACAGATAAAATATATTACCATTGTATACTAAACTGGATATAAATTGACTTTAAATGCAAAAATACAGAAATAATTATATCTCAGAATCCACACAATCTTGGGGCCTCAATACCTAAACTAGAAATTGTCTATCGAATAAAAAGCTAGAAATTGTAAAGACAATAAGAAAACTCGAGGCAAATGAAAGGTGTAAAATCGTAAATATTTTCCAAAAGAAGAAGGGATTTTGGGGATGAATAGATGACAAAACTTGTGAGAATTAAGATTTGAGGCTTGTGGCTTCGATTTCTCTCTACCTGTAAAGTGTGTTTGAAGCGACGATGATAGAAGAAAGCACTGAAAACCTAGGAATTGCAAAATGGAAGGAAGAGAAATGCAAGGGAAAGAGAGAGGGAAAGTTGGACAGAAAGAATAAAATAAAGGTTTGGTCCTTCTATAGTGCTTCACCAAGTATGACTAGGGAGAGGAATTCACTGTAGCTCAAAGTCAAGAAAATACCACTTTTGCTAGTCCAATGCATGGATTTTAACTAAAAAAAAAAAATGTAAAATTTAGAGTTCACTGGCATTTGGCTAGGCCAATGGCAATGCTCTCAATTGGGTCAACTTAGTGTTAAGAACGTACGATGCATGTACACAACCAAGGAAGCATGGATATTTGTTCCCATGGAGAAGATTAGGAATCACATGATTTACTTTAGGCTAGCTATAAACTTTGATGCAATCGTTCGGTATAATTTTCGTATGCTAGAATCACATATCACGATGATAAGAAGTTTCTTGCATTTTCCTTCACGCTCTCTCTCTCCTCCCCCTCCTCTCTCTCTCTCTCTCTCTCTCTCTCTCAACACCTCACGGTGTTAGGCTAACCGTGGAAGCCAAGGAACACCATCGGAGTCAGCATGACCCCTCCATGTTGCCTAGCTCCTCTACCACTCATCACATCACACGTAATTGCTAGTAAGTCTCAATCCTCACCTCTCTATCTCGGTCTCCCTCTCTTTGTATACGGTTTCAGCTCTCTCTAAATAAACCTCTCTCCTTGCTAAGCTTGCCACTCGCAACCAATGGAGGCTGCTGCGCCACAAGCCCAGCGACACAACACCATTCAATTGAGCTAACCGATTATTTGGATAAATTAAATTATTTATATTAATATGAGTTTTGAGAAAAAAGTTTTGGGCTTTTTTTTAAAAAATTTTTTAATCAAATATCTTTATAAAATTTCTATATACATACATCAATTATTATATTAAGAAGAATTCAAATAACATGCCTAGAATTTGAAAAAATTGACACATGTATTCTTTACTTGAAATTAAAAAATTTCAAAAAAAGGAAAAAAGAAAAAAAAAAAAAACCTTCTTTATGTCAAAAATTAATAATATACTTGTGGCTATCACTCTTTTAGAGCTATTTTATAATTCACTTTATAATCAACCTATAGCCACTTCATTAAAAATCATCTCAATTTTATATAACTATGCTCCATTTGAAATAGAATAATAAAATAATTTAAAAAAAGAGGCTTTGAACTTTTTACTTTTTATTTTTTTTATGGCAAAGTCTATCTCTTATTTATAAATTTTATTTATAATTCGTATGGATAAAAGACCTAATAAAGTGCTTACATGGCATAACTTGATTTGGAAGATAAATTTTAAAATTTGAATCTAACAATTCAAGGGATGTGAATAATGTACTTTACACAATAGCTTGAGGGGAGCGGCGAATAGGTCTTGTTCGGAGGATAAGGTGATCGCCCCTAAGTTGGAAGGATCTCACGTTGGTTTGGGGCGATGTGGGTCTTTTGCCCAAGAGACCGCGGCTACACCTTTGTAGCTCCAGGATATCCCTTCTACCTAGTCGGGAGATTGGATGGGGGTGTTCGATCCTGAGCAAGATATAGAAGAGTTGGAAGCGGCGTTACTCAAGGTCATGCAACACTCATCATTCGATGCACCCAAGGAGATCACTACCATGAAGCACCTTAAAGGGACCGGTCACACCCACTCTGTCTCTAGAATTACTGATCAAGGGACCTCATCAACTTTTGGGGGTGCTCCTTGCCAGATGGAAGGGGTCATCCAGAGTGGTACAGAGGATGACCCCCTTGTGAAGACCTCGTGATGCTAATTGAGGATGGGTCTTTGGCATCCTTATCTTCCTCTAGTAAGTACGTTAAGTGGGATACCTCCCCAACCGCCATCTTCGAGGAAGCTTCCCCTTGAGTTAGTTCTGTGGGCCCTGGCTCTTCTTAGTGGTTGAAAGGAATGGCAATTAATGATGTCAGGCTCAAGGAACCCTCGACCTTGCAAGTGCAAGACCTTAATTTTGCCTTAGGGTTGCTAGGCGGCTCAGTGCCCCACCGTGGGGATGCCATTTCCATGTCTTGCCTTTTGGGGATAGAGAACCAATGGGGCTAGGGTCGAGGCCTAATGAGAGATGACTGATCAACTTAGGAACATCCTCTCTTTGATGGGACTTCTCTCTCCTCATTGTTTTGTTGTGATAGTTTTTTTTTTTCCTATTCTAGCTATCTAGCCAGTTTCATTTTGCAAGGGTTCGATTCCCTTGTGATTTAGGTTATGGATAGTCGAGCTGAGGTGGAGAATGAGGTTGAGGCCTTGCGCATTCTTGGTTGGCAGGCCCTTCGAAAAGTGTTAAGGCTCAAGACCACACTAGGGCATGCCGAGAAGGCCTTTGCCATGGTTAAGGCCGATGGCTGGTCTTTGTGGGAGATCATTAGGGACCTCTATAAGGATATGGAGGACCTAAGGTAGGAGGTGTCTTGCCACTGGTTCGAAGCTAGGGTTTTCAAAGAGGAGAGGCACTTCGCCTCGAGGAGGAGGTGAATGAGGCCCAAGAACACTGTCTAGGTACATTTCCTCGTTGGTAGAAGCTCGTTGCAGCTTAGACAAGCATATCGACGAGCTCTAATTCAAAAAGGATGTGCTCACAGTCAAGAATGCCGCACTCGAGAGAGACAAGGACAAAGCCAAGGACTTGTACATATAGTTGGGTGAGTCTTATCTACGGCTCAAGAAGGTGATGAGGTCTCGTGAGGAACAAGTGAAGGAGCTAGAGTGTTAGGGATCTCAGTCAAGTCCCTAAATACTAAGTCCTCCATGCCAATGGTGGTCTTGTGATGACCGAATCCTTGTTCCTCTCTTGCTTGGTTCTCGAGTAATGGTGGTCAATATGACCACTTAGGTATGGTGAGGTTAGGTGTTTAAGCTTGGATGGGTGTAGGGAGTGGTGGAAACGGTAAAGGAATTGTATGGGGTTCAATAGGTGATGGGCGCTTAGCACTAGTGTGTGCTAGGGTTGGCGCCACTTGGAGATGGAGATTAGGGTTTGGAAGATGAAGGATGGATGGCTAGGATTTAGGTTGAGCGATTTGGAGTGGGGTGGCTAGGGTTGGCTAAGTATGGCTTGTGAGAGATTTTAGGAAAGTTTCCTAAAATCTTGGAAATCAATGGTGACGTGTATGGCCGGCTATGGAAGGAAGATTTGGGCAATTAGGGTTCCTAAATTATTGGAACCTTAATTGGCAAGTGGAGTGGGCGGCTAGGGCAACAAACATGAAGCCAACAATTTATGGAAAGTTGACTAACACATGTGTTGGGCAATTTTGAGGATTGGACGGATTGGAAGAGCAAAAATAATATGAAGCACCTCAAGAACAATGAAGAACACTCAAGAACAAAAGCAAAATACTTATGAACTTGAATGAACAAATGCATAAACAACAATAATCCAATACTTGATTCACGGATTACACAAGAATTGAATAAACCTCATATATTGATAAACTCAACTTGGATTCACGAATTGCACCAAGTTGCAAATAACAAGATAAATGAATCACACTTATTCAAAGAATTGCAAAGTGTGATTCTCTCTTTGGGATTCACGAATTTTACCCAAAAAGCTCAAGTGCAAAGGCACCAGTTTGTGATCTATCAAACAATAGTCTTCCCTCTAGGAGTTTGCCAAAAGATTCTAAAGCAAATGAAAGATGTCCTATTTATAAGCAATTCAAATTGGAAACCCCCAATAGGTCCCTTGGAAATAAATAATTAAAGCAAATTAAATAAATAAAATAAATAACATGATAGTGGTCATGAACCAAGGCTAGCCGTGGCATGCATGGCCCATGGTGGGCTAACTGGGTGCATGGTAGTCTTCAGCTGGTCCATGGTCAGGTGGTGCGGCATGACTTGCTGATGGTGAGCCATAGTGGTGCACGACATGGCTTGCTGATGGTGAGCCATGGTGGTGTAGCATGGCTTATTGATGGTGAGCCATGGTGGTGCACGGCATGGCCCAGGCTGGTGGCCTAGGCGTTGAGTCTGCAAGGCATGAGCTGGAGCCATGCGCTGGATGGCATGCTTGGTGGGCATGCCACTGATCTGCTCCACAAGGCACGGGCTAAAGCCTTGTGCTGGATAGCACGCCGTGAGGCATGCCACTAACCTGCTCTGCAAGGCATGAGCTGGAGCCGTGAGGCTAGACACTAACCTCGCTGGGGTGTGGTAGGAAGTGCCACGCAAGACCTTGCGTGCATGGGCAGGCGTAAGGGCCACGCGGCCCATCAAGGTGCTCATGGGCCTGTGCATTGAGACTCTCATGGCTGTGCACGCAAGTCAGCTCTCACTAACCTTGCTAGCCCGCATGCTGGGCGCCCCATGTGTGCCAACGCCCTGGCCAAGGCATGCATGCATGCTAGGCGCCTCGTGCGTCTCACCCCACGAGCCAAGGCATGCATGTGGGCTAGCCAAGGTGCTTGCCGCCACCATGACTAGGGCATGTGCGGCATCTCTAGAGGCAACTCAACGTGGGGGTCTAACACAGAGGCCAAGCTCACTGTCGCCAATGACAAACTCGCTAGGCTCTCTCTCTAATTTTTGGCAGTAAGGCAACTTCATAACTAGGCTTGGAGTCATGGTACTTTTGAGGATTAGAGAATTTGAGGGGGCACATGGAGGAGAACCTTCAAGACAATCCCGGGACCTTGGACTAGGCCAAGTTTGTGCCTAATCGGGAAGACCTTGACTCCCTAGACTACCTGGGCTGAGACTTGATGCCTAATGCCTTCCCCATCGTGATTCCTTGTCCCAAAGTGTAGAGACATTTTATGTTTTTATTTTTTATTTCTTTCGCCCCGTTTGAAAGCGGGGGACTTTGTACTTTGTAGTATTCAATGGTATAATAAGTGTGATTTTCACATCCTTTCTTCTTGTACCTACGTGCTCGTTTTCTTCTTGCCTATTGTTGGTTTTGCAATTTACATATTCTTCACCCTAATCCGACTTTGGGCTCGATCAAGCCTCTTTCATCACAGTGTCTCTCGTAAAAGTGCTTGTTGTCTATCGATAACCTCATAGTGGTGTAGTTAACCACCAACATCATTACTAATAGGGTGTCATCATGCAGGTGGATCACCCCCTCACAGTTAGCGTCATTGAAGGAAACTATCGGGGCCTTTTGGGTTTGATCTTGTTTGGGTAGCTTCTCGATGCTGAAGACTTCCTTGTATCTCACCCTTTGGGCATATGCTTTCCTACCGAATCCGAATGTGCCTCTCGGGCTTTCACTTCGACAAGCCTTTTGTCTTGGTTCGCGCCTTTCTCCAATTGCTTGCCTAGGGGCAAAAAGCAGTGGGCACCTGGATGTCCAAGCATCTCTTTAAGAAAATTTTCTTGGATCTCTGCCATCTTCTTCCTTAGATGGTGCAATTTTTGGTCCGGTACAGTACCTATGAGTCCTCTGGCCTTGGTCTTTGCCTTCATATAGACGCTCCTCGTCTCGTGATTGCACGTTCATGTTTGAGTGCAATTTCTAGGGGGTTGTGCCGCTGTCATGTATTCTCTTGTGTTGCTTCTACTCTCATGTTGCCCTTTCTTCATCTCAGGTTCCTTCTAGCAGGTTTTCGTGCTGGTGCCTCGCTTGTATCTGCTTGCTGCTCCTCTACTCCTATACATCTCAGGGTGGTCTTGATGGCTCAAGGTATTATTTGATTTTTGTTGACCATTTTACAAAATATATATGGTTTTATCCAATGGAAACAAAATCCGGTGTAAGCATGATATTTCCTCAGTTTAAATATCTTGTTGAAAATTGGTTTCAATCAAAAATAAAAAATATCTACTCGGATAATGGTGGTGAATTTGTTGCTTTAAAAAAATATTTTTCCATACATGGTATAAGTCATTACACCACTGCTCCTCACACACCACAACAAAATGGTGTATCTGAGCGTCGTCATCGTCATTTGGTAGAAACGGGCCTTACCCTTTTACATGATGCTTCTTTATCCCTCTCATTCTGGCCTTATGCTTTTTCCACGATAGCCTATCTCATAAATAGACAGCCAACACCTCTACTAAATAACAAATCCCCCTTTGAAGCATTATTTCACCAGCCTCCAAACTACCTTAAACTAAAAAAATCGGAATCTTATGTTTCCCTCTCACCAAGTCCTACAACAAGAATAAGTTGCAGCCCAAGTCAATCCCATGTTTGTTTGTGGGCTATTCAACAACTCAAAATGCCTATAAATGTTATGACCCGAAAGCCCAAAAGCTTTACTTATCTCCGCATGTTGTGTTTGACGAAATTCAAACTCATCCTCTTCTTCATTCGAACGCAGCAAAGGATCCAGGGATGTCCATCTCGTCTACGCCAACCGTGCCGTTGATCCCAATGCAAACCTTGCCGCAACCACCACCAGTGCCACTGAGAGGTAACACCATTTTCGCATCATCTCCAGGTAACAGCTCCGATTCCTCTTCTTCTTCTTCTTTTCGAGATATGCAATCCCTAAATTCATGCCCTAATTTTTCTCAATCACATGAGCACTTGTCCTCTCACTCAAATTCACATATCACTCAAGTCCTAGAAAATCCAGTCGTCCAAGATAGCCATCACAGTGACCTTCCATTGCCCGAATCTCACCGAACACACACCATGACCACTCGGTCAATGAATAACATTCATAAACCGAAACAATTCAACTCTGTTACCAAACACCCACTCCCCCCTCTCTTGAACCAACTTGTGTGAGCCAAGCACTCCGTGAACCTCACTGGAGACATGCTATGTCAGAAGAACTTATAGCCCTTATGTGCCATGGCACTTGGGATCTTGTTTCCCCACCAAAAAATTGTAGTCCTATTGGGTGCAAGTGGGTATTTCGTATAAAACGAAAACCAAATGGTTCGGTTGAGAGGTTTAAAGCGCAGCTTGTCGCTAAAGGTTTTAATCAACGAGAAGGGGTAGATTACAAAGAGACTTTCAGCCCTGTTGTGAAACCCGCTACCATTAGGACTAACTTAACAGTGGCTGTAATGCAAGGGTGGCCATTGAGACAATTAGATGTCAACAATGCCTTCTTGCATGGAGACTTGACTGAGACTGTGTATATGATACAACCACCTGGCTTTAAAGATGTCACAAAGCCAAATCATGTATGCAAGCTACGTAAGGCAATCTATGGCCTTAAACAAGCCCTAAGAGCTTGGTTTTCAGCTCTTAAATTGGCAATTATGGACCTTGGATTTCAAAATTCGAAAGCTAACTCATCTCTCTTTATATATTGCTAGAATTCTATTACATGCTATATATTAGTATATGTGGATGATTTGGTTATCACAGGGAATAATATCTGCTTTGTATCTGGTATTAGTACACAGCTTGGTAATCGGTTTTCCTTAAAAGACATGGGGCAGCTTCACTTTTTCCTGGGAATGAAGGTTATTTTCACAAAATCTGGACTTTTTTTTGTCTCAACATAAGTATATTCGAGACCTACTGTCCAAAACCAATATGATTGGAGCAAAAGATGTCTCAACCCCTTTATCCACCACCACGCTTCTCAAATTGGTTGATGGTACTTCATCCACCAACAGTACAGATTTCAGAAGTATTATTGGTGCTCTCCAATACTTGTCACTCACTCGCCCGGATATCTCTTTCTCAATAAATAAACTTTCCCAATTTATGCACAAACCTACAGTGACACATTGGACAGCTGCAAAGCGTCTCCTTCGCTATTTAAAGCACACTATCTTTCATGGCCTCCACATTAGAAAAAATTTCAGATTTGAACTAATCACATATTCTGATGCGGATTGGGCGGGCAATTATGATGATCGGACCTCCACATCTGCCTATATAAGCTTTCTTGGAGTCAATCCTATTTCCTGGAGTTTGAAGAAGCAAAGGGCAGTAGCACGTTCTTCCACTGAGGCAGAATATAGAGCCCTTGCCAACGCAGCCTCTGAGTCATCATGGCTTCTTTCATTATTTAAGGAACTTGGCCTGCCTTTATCTGGATCACCTAAGCTGCTATGTGATCATTTGGGTGCGACTCATCTTAGTTTTAATCCTGTGCAGCACTCTCGAATGAAACATATTCAAATTGACCTCCATTTTGTTCGTGATATGGTTCAAAGAGGAATTCTTAATGTTCATCATGTTAACACACAAGATCAGCTGGCTGATCTTCTGACCAAAGGCCTTTCATGCCAAGACAGAGCTTTTAAGACACAAGATTGGCTTAGCTGATGGCAGCTCCATCTTGCGAGGGCTTATAAAGGAAACTTCCTCAAATCAAGAACATCCCTCAAATCAAGGAACTAAAGTGACTGCAGATTCTTAGCCTCAATTCAGGGATACAACAGCTATTGCTTTCTATGTTTATACTCTGTAAATGGTTTGCCTTAATTCTAGGACACTTCCTTAGAATAGCTCTTGTAATCGTATATTTATTTTCTCTACAATCTGTTGTAATGTGTGTAACAAGTTTTTCAAAACAGAGCAGTAATATTTGAAGAATTATAATCTTCAATTCTCATCACCTCAACATTGCCCAGCTCCTTTGCCCATTCATGACAATGCACGAAATTGCTAGTAAGTCTCAATCCTCACCTCTCTGTTTCAGTCTCTCTCTCTCTCTCTCTCTCTCTCTCTCTCTCTCTCTCTCTCTCTCTATATATATATATATATATATATACATTTTCAGCTCTATCTAAATAATCCTCTATCCTTGCTAAGCTTGCTACCCGCAACCATTGGAGGCTACTGTGCCACAAGCCCAACCACATAACAACATTCAATTGAAGCGACTAAATATTTGGATAAATTAAATTATTTATATTAATACGAATTTTGAGAAAAAAAAATTGGGCTTTTTTTTAATAGATATCTTTATAAGGTTTTTATATACATATATCAATTATTATATTAAGAACAATTCAAATAACATGCTTAGAATTTGAAAAAATTGACACGTATTCCTTACTTGAAATTAAAATTAAAAAAAACAAATTCTTTCTGACAAAAATTAATAATAAACTTATGGCTATCACTCTTTGAAGCTATTTTATAATTCACTTTATAATCAACCTATAGCCACTTCATTAAAAATCATCTCAATTTTATATAACTATCTTCCATTTGAAATAGAATTATAAAATAATTGTTAAAAAAGGCTTTAAGCTTTTTATTTTTATTTTTACCTTTTAACGGCAAAGCCTATCTCTTATTAAGAAGTTTTATTTATAAGTTGTTTGGATAACACACCTAATAAAGTGCTTTCCATAACATAATTTGATTTAGAAGATAAATTTTAAAATTTGAATCTAACAAGCCAAGACTTACAATTCAATTGATGTGAATGATGTACTCTACACACTAGCTTGAGGGGGACGAGGAAGAGGTCTTGCCCAGAGGATGAGGTGATCACCCCTGAGTTGGAAGGTTCAGACATTGGTTCAGGTAAATGTGAGTCTTCTGCCGAGGAGACCTTCGCTGCACCTCTGTCATTCCATGATATCCCTTCTACCCCTTAGGGAGATTGGAGGGGGGCATTCAGTCCCAAGCAAGATATAGAAGAAATGGAAGCAGCATTTCTTGAGGCCCTGTAACACTCGACATTCAACGTGCCCAAGGAAATCGCTACTGTGGAGCACCTTGCGGGGATCGGTCATGCCCACTCTGCCTCTAGAGTTGCCAATTAGGGGATGTTGTCGACTTTTGGGGGTGCTCCTTGCCAGATTGAGGGGGTCATCTAGAGTAGTACTGGGGACGACTGGTGTCCCTCGGGCTCTAGTGCCATGGCTTCTAACAGTGAGCACCTCTTTAACCCATCATCCCCAAGGCCTCTCTCGTGAGTTCTTTGTGATGCTGAGTGAGGATGGGTCTTCGGCATTATTATCTTCCTTTAGTAAATTTGGCAAGCGGGATACCTCCCTAACTGCCATCCTCGAGGAGGCTTCCCTGTGAGTTAGTTTTGTGGGCCTTGGCTCTTTTCCGTGGTCGAAAGGTGAGACAGTTAATGATGTCAAGATCAAAGAACCTTGACATTGCAAGTGCCCGACATTTTGCCCTAGGATGGCACTTCCACGTCTCGCCCTTTGGGGACAGAGATAGATGGGGCTAGGTTCAAGGCTATATGAGAGATGATCGATCAACTTAGGAGTATCCTCTCTCCAGTGGGACTTCTCTCTCATCATTGTCTTGATGTGATAGTTTTTTTTTTTTTTGTCTATTCTAGCTGTCTAACCACTTTCGTTTGGCGAGGGTTTGATTCCCTTGTGGCCTGGGTCATGGACAGTCGAGTCGAGGTGGAGAATGAGGTTGAGGCCTTGAGCATTCTTGGCTGGCAGGCCTATAAAAAATTGTTTAGGCTCAGGGCAGTGTTAGAGCATGCCGAGAAGGCCTTTGCTATGGTTGAAGTGTACAATGGGTCTTTGCGGGAGATCATCAAGGAGCTTTCTAAGGATATGGAGGAGCTAAGATAGGAGGTGTCTTACCACTAGTCTGAAGCTAGGGTTTTTGAAGAGGAGAGTCACTTCTACTGGAAGAGGAGGGGAATGAGGCCCAAGAGCGCTGTCTAGATACATTTCCTCGTTGGTAGAGGCTAGAGAAGCTTGCTACGGCTTAGAAAAGTGTATTGACAAACTCTAGTTTGAGAAAGAGGTGCTCACGGTGAAGAATGTCGCGTTCTAGAGAGACAAGGACAAGGCCGAGGACTTGTACATATAGTTGGGAAGGTCCCATCTACGGCTTAAGGATATGATGAGGTCGTGAGGAACGGGTGAAGGAGCTAGAGCTCGCAGTCACCAATGATAAACTTGTCAGCCTCTCTCCCTAGTTTGTAGCGGCAAGGCAACTTCATAATAGGCTTGGAGCAACGGGTTCTTTTGAAGATTAGAGAAGTTGAGGTGGAACATGGAGGAGAACCTTCATGAAAATCTCGAGACCTTAGACCAGGCCAAGTTTATGCCTAATAGGGAAGAGCTTGACTCTCTAGTCTACTTGGGCTGAGACTTGGTGCCTAATGCCTTCCCTAACCCAACTCCCTATCCCAAAGCTTAGAGACATTTTATTTTTATTTTTATTTCTTTCACCCTGTTTGAGAACGGGGGATTTTGTACTTTGTCATATTCGATAGTATAATAAGTGGGATTATGGCATCCTTTCTTCTTGTACCTACATGCTCGTGTTCTTCTTGGCTATTGTTGGTTTTGCAATTTACATATTCTTCACCCTGATCTAACTTAAGGCTCAATCGAGCGTCTTTCATCATGGCATGTCTCTCACAAGAGCACGTGTTGTCTACCAATATCCTCCTAGAGGTGTAGTTGGCTACCAGCATTAATTTTTACTAATAGGGCATCATCATGTAGGTAGATCACCCCTACATAGTTAGTGTCATTGAAGGAAATTGTCGAGATCTTTTGGGTTCAAGCTTGTTTGGGCAGCTTCCCGATGCTGAAGACTTTCTCGTATCTCACCCTTTGGGCTTATGCTTTCCTAGAGGATGCGAATGCGCCTATGCTGGCGAGTCCCCTTGCTATGATATGGATCTTGCCCAATGGCACATGGTTTTATTTTGCCGCGAAGGACTTTCTTCCATTCTCCTCACGTTCTACCTCCTTGGGCTTTCACTTCTATGAGCCTCCTCTTTTGGTTCACGCCTTTCTCCAACTGCTTGCCTAGTGGTGAAAAGTGGCGGGCACATAGATGTCCAAGCATCTCTTCTCGGATCTCTACCATTTTCTTCCTCAGATGGTGGCAATTTTCGATCTAGTATAGTACATGTGAGCCCTCTGCCAATGGTCATTGACTTCATGAGGGCGCTCCTCATCCCGTGAATGCATGTTCATGTTTGAGTGCACTTTTAAGGGGGTTGTGCCGCTGTCGCTTCTTCTCTCGTGTCGCCTTTTCTTTGCCTTGGGTTCCTTCTCGTGGGTTTTCATGCTGGCGCCTCCCTCGTGTCCTCTAGCGAGCTCATCTTTGGTGTTGATGAAGTCATCGGCTTGGTCCACAAAATCTCATAAGGTGGCCGAGGTCTTTTGCGCTTTTTTTGCCGTGAAGGGGCTTTGGGGTCAAATGTCACCAAAGAGCACTACTAGCATAATCTTTTCATCTTGATCATCCATGGTCATTCACTCTTTATTGAACCAATACAAGTACGCCTCCAAACTTTCTTCTTCCCGTTGTATTACAATAAAGAGGTAGACAATTGGTCACCTTCCTTTTCGATTGTCCATGAACCGCGTTAAGAAATGCTAGCTGAACTTCTCTAATTAAGCTATGGATGATACCTCGCCACAGGGCTCCAAACCATGCCCAAGAGAATCCTTTCAGCTCCAAGTGGAACGTCGACATGCGATTCCCTGTAGAAGCATGTGGGTCTTGAATGTTTTTAGATGTTCGGTAAGGTCCTTGGACCCGTCATCCATCTCCATTTGTGGAGCTTTGAACTTGGGTGGAAGTGGGATGGCCTTTACTTTAGGCAGGTTCATGATGCTGAGCAGTTGGTCCATGGAGGATGATCCCCTTATTCTCTTTATCATTTCCTCGTTTTTGCCCATAAGGTTGTGCAGCTAGTCATTCATCCTATTGCGTTCTTCATCTTCGGGTGGTATCTTGCTATTATTTTGTGACTCCCCCTCCATCTGTTTGATTCTACTTGGTTATGTGCCTTCTCCAAACTTGGCATTCCTTTGTTTTAGTGCCTCATTCTCTGGTTGGAGGGCCTTCATATTCGAGGCCATTTTCTTTATAAGTTCTTCCATTTTTGCAGCTCTCTTCTCCATGCTTTTTGATGTAGCTTCCCGCTCAAGGGTCGCTTGGAAGCACATTGTGGCTGGCATATAAAAGGCACACTGATGCTATTAGATCAAAATACTTATCGATCCAAAAGACACTGCTACTGTTAAGAAGTGTTTTGTAATGACTAGCTCCAATCCTCGCCGAGTGCTTGTAAAAGAGAAGAACGTGGTGGTCATGTGTGTCTGTGGCACTTCCAATGCCAAAGTTAGAATATATTTTGAACTGGAGAAAAGAGAGAAAGAGTTGTGAGTTAGATTAGAGTGATTAACCTCTTCCATTTGCCTGGTCCCTCTTATTTATACCCCTGTCTTATGTGGGATCTCTAGTTCCTCTATCACTATAATTATCACCCCCTATTCCAAACATCATGGCGTACTTGTATCTAATGTGGTCGTTCCTGTCAGCGACAAGAACTCAACCCTTGTGCTGACCATTCAATGTCACATTTAATGCTACTAATCTTGTCAGGGATAGGATCCCGACAGGTCTTTTCCTCTTTAATGCGCCGCTTCTGAGAGGATGCGCTTGCCAAGTCATGGGCCACAGGTTTCAGTGAAACGGACTGGGCTTGACCCAACTAGGTGCAAAAAACCCCTTCCAACTGGTAAACTGAATAGTAATGTCTTTTCCTAATTTTCGCTCTTTAGTACTTGAGGTAGACATGTTACCAACGGTTTCCAGTAGATTTCTACCAAAGAAAAATGGCAATAGGGGTAATGTGACGACCAGCAGTGATTCTTTGAAATTCTCCACTTCCCCTTGTTCCCATTTTCTTAATTTGTCTGTACCAAATTTTGAACACTCATTGTATCACCCCACCAAAGCCAATGACAAACAAGCCTCTGTCTACCTCCCATCCTTTCTTGTTCGAAGTTGGGGATAGATGCTCAAAAGAGAAGAAAAGTCTCCACTCATCCAGAAGATATGCATACACTTTGATTGCTTCACAACCTATATCTATAGTGTAAAAAGAAAACTGTTATTTACAGTGGAGATATGCCAGTGCAAAAGCTAAGGCCTCCTTCCAAGCTCGTTAAAGATAAAGCAAGGTTTGTCGGTCCTTGCCCATTTTGTTTCTCAAATTAATTTGTCATTATGTTACTGGTTTGGCATACAAGCATAATGTTATGAATAATGCTAGTATGCTACTCATTTTACTCCTTCATTTTTGTTTTTTTTTTTTTGTTTTTTTTGTTTTTTTTTTTTTTTGCTTATTGATTAAAGAAGTGACTATCAGTATATTAATATTTTTTATTTTTTAAAAATATTTAAACATGTTTAAAAATATGTTTGAAATAAAAAGAAAAAAAGAAAAGAAAAGTGCAATTTGCACTAGGGGCACACTAAGTGGGCAAATTGAGGGGGCATAGTAGCACTACTCGTATGTTATTTAAACTGAATGGTTGATCCCTTTATAGGTACGATGGAATTCGGGTGGGGGCAATATCCTTTGATGTGGGGGCTAACTTCATGCTGATGAATATTGCATTTGGTTAACCTGTATTCAAAGTGAAATAAATTTTTTGGGTGCAAGAGCAAATAATTTACTACAAGACAAGTACCAGATTAACAAAGGGTGGGAATGTAAAAACACTAGAATCGATGAGGTTTTTATCATTGCAATTATAATTGTTAGATGTTTTAGTTTATAATATGTGGGGTAGGATTGTGTTGCTAATTTAAGAATGACAATATATATATATATACATGCGACCCAAGAGATGTTTTGGGAAAGAGAAATAAGGGTGTACAAATGTACTTGAAGAAGCCAAATAGGATGCGGATTATATTACAACTCGATCAGTCACTTGCATTGATCTCAAACTATTTCTTATACTTCTCCAACTTTAATAAGAGCACCTTAGTTTTACATCACAACTGACATTTGACGAGCAGTGTGACTTTAATCGCGCTCCCTCCCTTATGTATATTGGTTTACAAAAACAAGAAAAGAAGAGCACGAGTAGAAACTAAGCAACAAGCTAGACAATCAAGATGACATCCAAAGCAATAAACGGTTACACTTTTTGAGGTTGAATTGAATTGTTAATAGGGAATGTTCAGTTCCATTTATTAGCTTGACCATTAATATAGATGCACACAAATCAATACAATATCCCCTATTAAATTAAGGAAAATGATAATATGACTATCAAATATGCCCACTCATATATATTTATTTTTTAATTTTTTTAATTTTTTCTTAATGGTTAAGGAAGTAACTATCAATGAATTTTTTCTCTTAATGATTAAGAATGTTTAAAAACTGTTTAAAGAAAAAGAAAAAACAATTATTTATTCTAATGTGCACATTTGATAGGCACCCTAACATTGTCATTAAATTAAACTGCCATGGTTCTTTGTGACACCACTAGCTAGACTTTTCCCGCCACCAGAAAAAAATGTGGCTATTGTATTCATGTCCCACTATCAATATTGCATAACTATTGGATAGATAAAATAATAAATCTTTATGTAAGCTTCTTTATTGTTATATTTGAGTCTTGTCATGAATATAATGACTTTTACAATAAGTGGCATGATATCCAACAATTTTACAAAGTAATCACAAAATGTTTTTTTTTTAAATAAATTACTCATAAACTGATATGGCTTGATATGATACGTCAAATTGTAAAATAAATTTAATCGTAAAGTAGATCTAATGTATCATATAAATTAATGTCAGTTTGTGAGTTTAGTTTTGTTAAATCTCTTTGTGGTTATGGAAATTCTCATAATTAAATAGCATAACTCTATACAAAAATAGACATACGAGCAAATGCATAACAGTATCAAGCCATAAAACTTGAATTGCTGGCAATCTAGACAAGGAATTGCAGGTGATTTGAAATTCCAAGACTTGTGTAACAAGAGTGGACAAACTGTGATGACAACACTGCTCCTTGATAGTTTTCCACTTAAATGGGTTGAGCTGGATTGATGTGGCCATACTACAACCCGACCCATTATCTACGTAACTAGTACCCTGCAAATCACTCCATGGTCTGTTATGGCGGCAACAGGAAGCATGTTATGTGTCTTCTAATTCACATACGATGACATGGTGCTAGGTCTTTTTTCTCTCAAACTTTGAGGCGATTTTGGGTGCTCCTTCATGGTTTTGGGCACTAGCCCTCAGCCGCCAGTGGGGGGTTGTGGGAAATGAGGGATTTTTCAGCCGGAGATTGGAGAAGAACGTGTGGATATTGCTACAATTCAAGGGGAGGTGCATAATCGTCGGTTTGCAAATGTTGTGGGTTCGAATCCACAATTGCTTCCTTTGGTTTTGATTCCGCATAGGGATCCAAAGTTCCAAGAGGGTGAGATGTTCCTTGTGTTTTCAAAAACAGAGGTGCAACTATCAGCCGAACCTTTCAGGTATTCAGTGGTTTTGAAATTTTTACGGAGAAGGCCATCTCTTGATCAAATTAAGGGTTTTATTCAAGCACGTTGGGGATTGAGGAAAATACCGGTTATTGGGCAACTACAAAATCCAAGAAATATTTTGGTGAGGATGAGTCAAGAAGAAGATTTTATTTCGATTATGGCAAGAGGAAATTTGGAGGTTCTTGGGGTACCATTCAGGGTATTTCATTGGTCTCTAGATTTTATGGAAGAGGAAGACTCTCCTCTGGTTCCAGTTTGGCTGAATTTTCCTTGCCTTCCTCCAAATTATTTTTAAGAATCAATATTAAGGAGTATTGGAGATAGATTTGGAAAATTCTTGAAGAGGGATAATGCGACTGCATGTGTTACACGGCCTGAAATGGCATGAATTTGCATGGAGTTAGATATTTCTGCTCCGCTGAGAAAGCCTTTTTGGTTGGGGCCTCCTCATGGTCGGCTAAGTCATTATCAAGAGGTTTTCTATGAAGCTTTGCCAAAATATTGTTGTTCATGTAGGAAACAGGGGCATAATGATGCTAACTGCACAAGGGGAACTGTTTTGAAGCAGAAAAAATTTATTGAATTAGATGGGGGAAATAAAAAAATAGGGAAAGTGATATGGAAGGAAGTAAAAAATGTAGCAAAGAAGGACTTGAAGACAATGCAAGTGGAAAGAGGAGAATCATCGAAGTCTCGGCGGATGGAGATTTTGAATAAAATTCATTCACGGAAAAAGGAAGAGGTTGGAGAAGAGGGAACGGTTTTATTTATTTCAAATTTGGGTGTGGCTCATGAGACGTGTGAGGATGGGGAAATAGAGAAAGAGTAAAAAATAAGCATACCTATGCCGAATAATTTAGAACGGAACCAAAAGGGATGTAGCCAAGACATAGATCACGAAGGGTTGCTAGAGGTTATTCTGCTGGTATATAATCAAGCTATGAGCCCGACTAAATGGAGTGATGTGGATGGTGAGGATAGCTCTGAATCAGAGATGGAACAGAGCATGGGTAAATCGGGTCCTAGAAGCAATTTGCGTATGGTGTATGAGGCCTTGGAGTTTGAGATGGGCAGTTTGGCTAGAGAAGATGAATTTATAGAATCTGACATGAGGAATGAGGCTGGCCTTTTCCAAACAGTCTCTGATGGAGAACAAGAAGGTGAATTAAATGAGTTGGCGGAAAAGAATTTTGATTCGGATCCAAAATTGCATATACCTTTAAAGAAGGTGAAGGGGGTGAGGAAAGAGAAGTCTATAATTGCTCTGGGGTGTCGTACTCGCTCAAAAAAATTAATTCTTTATGTCTATTCTTATATGGAATATTAGGGGTATTGGTTCGTCGAAATTTAGACTTCGGCGTATTTTGAATAAAAGTCGACCGTTGGTGGTGGCTATTTTAGAACCTTTTATTAGTGCGAATAAATGTTGTAGATGGGCGAGATGGTTGAATTTGCCATCTTTTGTTAAAAATTCAGAAGTGGGAGGGAAAGTTTGGCTTTTTTGGGCTGAGGAAGTGATTTTGAGCTGTCTTCATGTTCGGATCAAGCTATTTCAGGATGGTTTTCTTTTGGGTTGAGATGTTTGTTTGCTTCTTTTGTGTATGCTAGTTGTTTCCGGGATAAAAGGATTGAATTATGGGCATATCTCAAGATCCAAAATCCACAAGGGTTACCTTGAATGGTTGGGGGAGATTTTAATATAATTCGTAATGATAGTGAAAAAGTAGGAGGGGTGTTTCAGGCTCCTCGGGCAAAGGTGGAATTTAACAATTGCATCAATGATTGTGCTTTGTTAGATATTCATTCAAAAGGGAACCGGCTGTCATGGTGTAATGGAAGGCTTGGCGGTAGGAGTTAGACCGAATTCTGGTGAATGTGCAGTTTCTAAATGAATTTGAGGGAGCTGGTTTGTGTTATCTACCTCGGACATCTTCTGATCATTCGCCTATGGTGCTTAATTTTTCCAGGCAAAGAGAACAAACTATGAAGCCTTTTCGGTTTCTCCGTATTTGGGGTACACATGAGGGATTTATTCCTTTGGTGAAGAGTTGCTGGGATAAGGCTTTTGAGGGGAGTGGTATGGAGCGGATTAGGAAAAAATTAAAATATTTAAAAGGCGAGTTGATGAGATGGAATAAAGAAGTGTTTGGTCGTGTTGATGTGGAAATTCAGAAACTAGGTGAGCAGGTTAACTTGCTAGAAGAAGAGATGATATGGACAGGTTCGGAACAGACAGAAATGGAACTTCTGGAAGCTAAACAGTCACATTTGTAGTGGATAAACCGGGAAGAAATTTTGGCATGTCAAAAGTCACGGATAAAATGGCTATTAGAAGGGGATTCGAACTCTAAGTTTTTTCATGCTGTTTTACGAGTTAAACATGCTAAGAATAAAGTAGAAAAAATGTTGATGGAAGATGGTAGAGTGCTGGAGGCTAGTGACCAGATCCATACGGAAGCAGTTAACTTTTTTCAGCAGATGTTTACGTGCTCCAGCATTAATATAGAGGGTTCAAAAATGGAATTATTGAATTTGGTTGTAACAGCAGCAGAAAATACAGAATTGTGCAAACCACCATCTATTGAAGAAGTGCAAAAGGCTCTAAAGTCTATTCCGGTAGACAGAAGTCTGGGTCCGGATGGTTACTTGGCTTCTTTCTTTTCACTGGCTTGGGATATTGTGAAAGAGGACCTTGTGGAGATGGCAAAGGAATTTTTTGTAGGGCAATCTTTTTCTAAGTTTTTTGGAGCAACACAATTGGTTTTACTCCCTAAGGTGGAGGAGCCTGTTGGATTTGGGCAATTTAGGCCAATTAGTCTTTGTTCTGTGGTGTATAAAATCATGACAAAGATTATGGTATATCGTTTGGCTCCGGTACTTGAAAAAATTATTTCGAAGGAGCAAGTGGCGTTTATTCCAGGAAGGAGTATTTTTGATAATATGGCTTTGGCATAGGAGTTGGTACAAGGAATAAATCGAAAGATTCGAGGTGGGAATGTGATGTTGAAGATTGATATGGCAAAGGCATATGATCGTGTTAACTGGAAATTCCTTATGGAAGTTTTACATCGTTTGGGTTTTTCGGAGAATTGGAGGAATTTAGTGTATAATGCTATTTCTTCTCCTTGTTAGTCGATTATGTTGAATGGTTGTTCTAAAGGATTCTTTCAGGCATTGCGCGGAATAAGGCAAGGTGATCTGCTATCACCGTATTTATTTATTTTGTCTCAGGAAATTCTTTCGCGCATGGTGAATCAACAATTTAGGATGGGTCGAATAAAGTGTTATCATTCAGGTGGAGGTACACTTATATCGCATCTTTTGTATGCAGATGATTTTTTTATTTTTGCCAATGGAGGAAATGCTTCTATTAGGAGGATTATGGAAATTTTACGTTGGTATGAAGAGATGTCGGGTCAATTGATGAGTCCTAGTAAATCAACGATTTATTTTTCTAACTCTATTGGGTTGGATCGTAAAAGGGATATAAAGAGGATATCGGGGTTTGTATAGGGGAATTGGCCTTGTGGTTATCTTGGACTTCCTTTGTATGTGGGTCGGCTCAAAATGAATTTATTTGATGGGTTCTTGGCTAAGATTCAGAAAAAATTGGCGGGGTGGAAAAGCAAGCTTTTATCATTTGGGGGAAAGATTATTCTACTAAAACATGTGCTGAATAGCATTCCAATTCATATGCTTTTGGTTTTAAAAATTCCACAAGGAATTTATGACAGGATAAGAAGAATTTTTTCTGATTTTCTTTGGGGTTCCTCTTCGGAGATTAGAAAAAGAAAGTGGGTGTCGTGGAATGTGATTTGTAAACCTGTGGAAGAGGGGGGGCTTGGTGTTAGAGACTTGATGGAGGTGCAGGAATCTTTATTTATGAAATTTGCTTGGAAATTGTTGAAGGGAGATTCTCTTTGGGCTGAATTTTTTAAAAAGAAATATATTGGCCGAGATCATGTATATAAGGCTATTCAAGTGCAAAAGGGGACACGGTTTTGGAAAGGAGTAGCGGAATTAATGCCAAGAGTTATTAAAAATTTGAAATGGTTGGTGGGGAATGGGAATGTGAATTTTTGGATGGATAATTGGGTTGGATGTGGGCCTCTTCATGATTTTTGTCCAGTGATAGGTGATATTGGGATAACGGTTGCAGAGGTATTTGATAACCGGGGTCCAAAACATGAGGTTATTGGTGGACTAGTTCCGGATGAAGTGATGCAACTAATAAAAGAAGCTGGAGTAAAGTTGAAGGGAAATAATTCGGATGTGTTGATCTGGAAGCATACGGTAGATGGGAGATTCACAACTAAATCTACCTGGGAGTTATCTAGAGAAAAGGGACAAATTTGTGAATGGAAGAAGTCGTTATGGCAGCCTACTATTCAGAAAAAAAAAAATGTCTTTTTTCTGCTGGAGGGCTAAAAAAGGGGCTGTGCCGATGGATGATAGAGTGCAACGGCTAAATATTCCTTTAGTGTCTAAATGTCAGTGTTGTGTTATACCAGATGTAGAATCTTTGAATCATGTTTTGTGTGCAGGGCCGAATGTTCAAAGGGTATGGAGGTATTTTGCAGAAATCTGTAATATTCGGCTGCCTCATATCAGAAACTGGAAAGGAATGATGATGTATTGGTGGCAGAGAGCAAAGAAAAGTACACAAGTGGGCTGGTTGCGGGGAGTCATTCCTATTATGATTTCATGGGCTTTATGGAAGGCTAGATGTTTATCGAGTATGGAAGGAATTACGTTCAGCATTGATGCAATCATTTGGCAAGTGAAATGGTCCCTACAAGAAGCCTGCTGCACGGTACAGAGTTTTCAGAAAATAAAAACAGGGGACTATGAGATTATGCAGAGGTTGAACTTACCAATTATTCCAACAAGTAATAAGAAGATAAAGTATATCAAATGGGAGATGCTAGAGGTCGGAACAGTGAAGCTGAATGTAGATGGGGGTGCTCGAAATAATCCGGGAAAGGCAGGTGGAAGAGGTATTATTCGGGACTCTAGTGTCAGATGCATTGCTGGTTTTGCTCATAATTATGGAGTTGCTTCGAATACGGTTGCCGAATGTCGTGCGTTACTTGATGATTTGTGACTTTGCAAACAATTAAAGTTTCAGAATGTGTTAGTAGAGTCTGATTCATCGGTTGTTATGAATTGGATTACATCTGGTTTTTGTAGAGTATGGTTTTTATGGGAGTATTGGGATGAGATACAGGGGATTTCTAGGGGGATAAATGCGAGGTTTCGACATATTTTCGGGGAAGCAAATATGGTAGCGGATTTTTTGGCAAAGGAGGGTGTACAGGGTGTTGTTTGTGATTTTTTGGGTTCGGATTTCGAGAATTGTCGTCTTAGAGGCTTGATCCGCATGGATCGGTTGGGGATGGTTTCTATTAGAGAGATGTAATTTTTTGGTTTCTTTGGTTTTGTTTGAGTTTTGTTTTTTGGTATTCCTCCGCCGTAAGTGAGGGTTTTTCAATAAACTTGGGACAGGGCTACTATGTGGGTCGCTACTAGCTCTTGAAAAAAAAAAAAAAAGTATCTTCTAATTCATAGCTTATATTAAATGTTAAAATATTACCATACTTAGAAGATATTCTTAATATTATAGTATGTCTAGTAATTTGACTTATTCTCAACCATATTTAGCTTGTTGTGTAAATCAATCAATATCAATTAGCATTATTGATTGACTGTATTTCCATTATTTATCTAGTCGCATTCCCCTATGATAGAACATATGTTATGTATTCAAGCACAATTTAGAATAACAAAGACATGTTGGGTTGTGTGTGGAGCCTAGTTTGTGAGCTAAAAAGTGCTAGGCAGACTGTTTGCTCGACTATCGCTCAACTTGGCACTTGGGCGAAGCTTAGACAGAGAGTTTGCTCAAGATGCACTTAACAGTTGCCTCGAACGAAGGTCAGATAGATTGTTTGCTCAAGGTGAACACGACATTGGGCTTGATTGAAGCAAAAGCCCTACCATTTGCTCGAGGTGCACACGATAGTGGACTCGATAGTTGGCTCAAGTGAATGTTGCACAGACTTCTTGCTCACAGCGTGCCCGAGCAAATAACTCTGATTTTGCCACCTTAGGTTTCTCACACCAAGGCCTATATATATGTAATGTTTAAACATAAAAAATATAAGCAGATTGAAAGAGGAAGAGGCAAGAGACGTTTGCCAACAAATGAGAGAGAAAAAAAAAAGCCCTAGTCAGTTGTGATTATGTGACTAAAGTGAAGATCATGTAACTCACTATGTGTTGTAATCTCTTATGAATAAAATCCCCTGCAACTCTATGGATGTAGGTAAGTTGCTGAACCATGTAAATCATGTGTTGTGTAATTGTGTGTGCTTGATTTTTGTGTTTTTGCATTGATTTCATTGTCTGTCTAGCTATCGTTGTTCTTGTGTGTGGTGCTTTCTAGATCCCAAGAACTGGTATCATAGCTCCAAGGTTCGGAGTTGAAAATAGAAGTCGTGAAGGTTGGAGTCGAGAAGTTTGATGTCACAGATTGGATATTGGAGGATGCAGATTAAAGCTTATCTCTATGGGAAGAAACTTCATCTTCCTCTATTGGGATAAAAGCCGGAGAGCATGGAAGATATTGATTGGAACCTGTTAGATTGACAGGTTCTGGGGGGTTATTCGGCTCACTCTGTCTAGATTAGTGGGTCACAACATTATTAAGGAGAGAACCACAATAGATCTCATGATGGCTTTGTTAGGTATGTATCAAAAACCGTTGGCAAATAATAAGGTGCATCTGATGAAAAAACTTTGCAATCTGAGAATGGCAAAAGGTACGTCTCTAGCCCAACATTTGAATCACTTTAATACAATCACAAATTAATTCTCATGTGTAAAAATTGAATTTGATGATGATATTAGAGTGTCAATTTTGTTGGATCGTTGCCAAATTATTGGGAGGCCATGTGGATGGTGATAAGTAAAATTGAGTTATGATGACATACATGATTTGATTCTCACTAAGGAGGTATGTTGTAAAGACTCTATAGAGTTTTCTAATACATGTTTGGCCTTGAGTGTTGACAATTGGGGTCGGGGACATAATAGGGCCAGGAACAAGGGTAGGAACAAGTTGAGATATGGGTAGCAGATCACTTGTTGGAATTGTTGCAAGCCAGGCCACATCAAAAGAGATTATCAGAATCAGAAATGTATGAAGGATGATGCTATGAATGTAGTGGTTGAAGAAATACAGGATACTCTATTTCTTGCGGTGCACAGTTCAATTAGCAATTGGGTGTTGGATTCAGGGGTTTCATTCCATAGCACCTCATATTGAGAGACGATGCAGAACTATGTTGCTGATAATTTTAGAAAGATGTACACAGCTGATGGAGAAGCACTAGATGTAGTTGGAGTGGGCAATGTGCGCATCACACTCCCAAACAAGAGCATCATGTGTGGGATAATGTGACGACAATGGACATACAATAATGTTTTATGGAGGAGCATGGAAGGTCATGAAGGTTGTGCTGGTCTTAGCACGTTGTAAGATGACAGACACTTAATTTGTACTTGACATCAGGGTCTAGTAATGTGTAGGAAAATATTGGGTCAAAGTAGGCTTGGTCGAGCGAATCAGTTGAGGAAGCACAAGGGAATTAATTTTGGTGTTCCTGATCATGTAAGCTTGGAGAAATCTCCCGAAACCATTATATGGAGTAGAGGTGTGAAGACGTGGATAACTTTATATTCTCTTTTGAGATTTTCCTTTCAATAAAAAACTGAAAAAAATAACAGGAAGAAATATAAAATCTGTGTACATTTATATTTGTTAAGAGTTTCAATATGAATGAATTTTTAAGATAAATACTATTTATTATGTTTTTAGTTATTAATTTTACCGTATTATTTGATACTAGCTACTATTTATTTGATACTAGTTGTTATATATCTTTTATTTATTTATTAATTATTTGTTGTTACGTCATGAATGGTGGAAACTATGATAGTCATAGAGACTGAGTAATATTTTCTTTTTTCAAACAAGTTGTAGGACTTTTCTTTGTTGGTCCAATAGATTACAAGGAAGGAAGCATTGCTATTTTTAGTCTAATTTACTCTAATTAAGGGATAGAGTTAGTGAAGCTGTAATTGAGGGACGTGAAAAGGTATTTTGATGATGCAGTATTAACTCAAAAGTAATTTTTGTGAAGTTAGTATACTAGTCTCGCGTATACATTTTGCATGTAAACATTGTAAAGGACTAGTGGATCCTGCCATAAAACAAAATATAAAAAAATATAAATGTTTATAAAAAATATAAACATTGTTTATTGAACTTGCATATATATATATATATATATATATATATATATATATATTAGGGAAAAGCAACGTGCAAAGCACGTTTTCTTAGTTTAATAAATAGATTATTTTTAAAAAGTGCTATAATTTTTATAAAAAATTAAAATACCTAGATTTTTATAAGATATTATTATTTTATTTTAGTGTTTCATAATGAATTTAAATTGATAAATAAATTATATTTTATTTGAATAATTCTATTCGTAAATGTAGTTGGCAAATAGATTTAAACTTAATTATTTTACATTTCTTTTTTTTATATATATAAAATGAATAGAAATTTTAAATTACATATATAAATTTATATATAATATAAATTTATATATAATTTATAATTTATATAAAATAATGTTATATTATAATTTATAATATGAAGTAGGTTTATCAATATTATAATGTTATATTATAATTTGCATGTTATCTAATTAATTACTAATCTACTTCTCCTGTTGATGAAGTAGGTTTCTTAGCATTGATAGCTTTCTTATACGACCTACTGTTTATGTTCATAAGTAATATTTATTTAAGTGATTAGCGCCTACACTAATTTAAAAAAATAATATTAGATACAATATTAAAATATGCAAGTCTTATATATTTAAAAAAAAATAACAGAGTTTACTATTGAATAAAAGTTTTTAATGTAAATTTTAAGTTAATGTCCTTATGATCATTGATTTAAAACATCTGGGTTATTGAAAGCGAGGCTTTTGAAATCATTAAAATGAAGTAGTGCAAAGTTGCAAACCTCGATTGTGGAAAGGGTTCCACGACCAATATAGAGGATGGCTAGCCCACTTGATTGAAAGCTCCCTTAGTTTTTTGAGATTTAAAGCAATGCCCATAATAAAAATAAGGCCAGTTTAAAGTAAGTCTACAAATTTAGCACATGTGAAAATACTATTCAAAACACACTTGGCAAAAACTTTTATGATAAAGGACAAACTTGTAATGTCACTTAAAACTATGCCATAGCAGTACACGTACATGGATAAAATTCAAAGAAGCAAATTCTTCTTTTTGTAGCTGACATTCCATGAGGGATAGAGAGTGAGACGGGTACTTACGAAATAGAGGTCAACAAAAAATGGAGGCTGGGCTGAATCACAGTATTGGGACTCCCAAAGAAGGAAAATCAGAGGCAGTAACACTGTGTGATAGGTGCAACAAGCTGGGCTGGGTGGCATGGGTCAACTTGCCAAGAAGTCGCTTAACAGAAAGAAGAAAAAAAAAACTGCTCTGCTTTTGTGAGCAAAAACAGAGATAACTTCAATCTTTAAGCAGGTGATGACGGCATTTCTGTGCAGGCAGCTTATCATGGTGTGGAGATGCCGTAAGCTAGGAGATGTGGTTGCGGCACTACGTGAAGGAGATTTTACTGAAAACTGAGGCTACGGCCAATTCTTTTTGGAGAACGTATTTAATTGCCTTAACAATTTTCGTTAAAAGCAAGAACTTCCGTTTGAAACTTCCGTTAAAACAAAGATTTTTCGTTTGATAGGCTCTTTTTATATATAAAGATATATATATTTTGTTGAAAAACTTGCATTCTGTTATGAAACTAATGAAAAATGAGAGAGCGAAAGACAAAGAGAAAGATCTTTAATATGAGAGAAATATTTAGAGAACTTAATTTTCTCTTATTTCTTGGTGCCTTACACAAATGAAGACTCCCTCTATTTATAGGGATCTCTTGGTACAAAGAATGGTTATGATTGTTACACTTGTCATCAATCCAATGGTAAAGAGTACAAAGGAGGTTAGGTGTACCTAAAATCACTATTGGGGGTAGGTGTACCTAAAATTACCATTGATGGTTAAATGTGGTCATACAATACAATTTGAACTTGGTTTCTAACACTCCCCCTTTGGATGACCACATATAAAGAATATGCCTCGTTAAAACCTTGTCAAGGAAAAACCCAGTGGGAAAAAACCAATGACGAAGGAAAAAGAGTACAATATTCTGTATATCGTCAAGTGCTTTAAGATTGCCTCATTAAAACCTTGCAAAGGAAAACCCAGTGGGATAAAACCTTAGCGAAGGGAAAAGAGTACAATCAGCACAAATCTTCAAGACATTTACTCCCCCTGAAAAGTGCATGATAATAGGTCTTCAAGTCTTCGCATTCCAATGTTCTGCACAAGTTTCTTAAATGTTGCAGTTGGTAATGCTTTAGTGAATAAATCTGCCAGATTATCACTTAACCGTATCTGCTTGACATTAATTTCACATTTCTCCTGAAGTTCATGAATATAAAAGAATTTAGGTGAAATGTGTTTGGTTCTATCACCTTTGATATATCCTCCTCTAATTTGAGTAATACAAGCAGCATTATCTTCGTATAAAATTGTTGGACTATCATTAATCACTGGAAGACCACACTTTTCTTGAATATGTTGAATCACTGATCTTAGCCAAACCCATTCTCAACTTGCCTCATGAATTGCAATTATCTCTGAGTGATTTGAAGAGGTAGCAGATATTGTTTGCTTGACAGATCTCCATGATATAGCAGAATTTCCATAAGTAAATACATATCCAGTTTGAGATCTACCTCTGTGTGGATCTGAAAGATAACCTGCATCTGCATATCCAACTAATTGTGGACTAGATCCATATTGATAAAATAATCTCATATCAACTGTACCTCGGAGGTATCGAATGACATGTTTAATGCCATTCCAATGTCTTTGAGTTGGTGCGGAACTATATCTTGCAAGTAAATTAACTGAATATGCAATATCAGGCCGAGTACAATTTGCAAGATACATCAAGACTCTAATTGCACTGAGATAAGGTACTTCGGACCAAGAATTTCTTCATCGTATTTACAAGGATGAAATGAGTCTTTCTGCACATCAAATGATCGAACAACCATTGGAGTGCTCAGCGGATGAACTTTGTTCATGTAAAATTTTTTCAGAACTTTATAGTGAAATTCACCATATTGATCCAAGATCATTGAATTCACTACTCTTCTGGAGTTGTGCTCTTCTGGAGTTGTACTCTTCTGGAGTTCTTGTAAATAACATAATTACTAGAGGAGTTATCAAAATTAAGCCGCAAACCTCTATATTTAAAAACTGTGGCCATCTTTTTAGGCCAGACAAGCATCGCGGGATTTTACAGTTCTTATGTACCTGTCAGGCGCCGAAAGACTATAATGCTACATCTGCTATCAGGCGCCGCAGGGCTATGATGCTACGCCTCGTCTCTTGTAGAGAGATGCTTTCACGAGGGATGCCGTGAAGCAATAGAGGTGCTTAGTTTTTCTCTATAAAAGAGATTCAGCTCATCTTCATTCGCATCTCATCTTCTTCACTTTTCTGTAATCATACTGCATTTTTACTCTGCAATCTCTTTCTGTAATTTTATTCTGCAATCTCTTTCTGCATTCTTTTTCTGCAATGGCTCAGCAATCTTCTCATGGCCAATATATAAGGTATTATGCACCTAGCTCATCAGCTGTTCCTGCTTCTACCACAGGTGCTAATCTGACTAATAAGTCAGATGTTGAAGCTATCTATGAGCTTGTAAATCTAGGTGCCCATTACTCTTCAACTATTTATGCATTTTCTCAGCGACTACAATCCAAACCTTATGATTTGGACAAACTCCATGAGAAAATTTCTATCCTTCAGCGACTTCTTCAGGAGTCTAACGTGAAGATAGAATCAATAAAGCAAGAGAATAGGAAATTAAAATCTCTGCTTAAATCTTCTTTTAGATTGCCTACTCCTTTAGACAGAGATGCCATGCAGATTCTTGAAGAACAAGAGCGTTTAAAGAATGAGGCGAAATGTCTCAAATTTCTGTAATTTTTGCTTCAAGATAATAAAATTTCACAAATATTCATATTTGTGTATCTATCTTCTGGTAGATATTCTGGATGCTTTATTTTATTTCTCATGCACATTTATCTCCCCCTTGAAACCGAAAGGGTTTTATATTTCAAATATGTGCAGTTCTTCTGAACTCTTCAGGAGTTTCAAGAAGATTTAAATCATCAACCGCAATAATAACAAATCCGGAATCTCTTAATAAAAACACATGGGTATATTGGATTACTTTCAAATCCTTCTTTCAATAAATATTCGCTAAGGCATTTATACCATATGTATCCGGATTGTTTTCTGGATGTAACCAGATAACAAGCTTCAGGCAATTTATATCCTTCAAGAATTTTCATATATATTTCTGGATATATTCAGATTAGATGCTTCAGGCATTTTATATCCTTCAGGGATTTTCATATATATGCCTTGGTCTAATGACCCATAAAAATATACAGTGACCATATCCATTAACTGCATATCCAATCTTTTTGTAACTACCAAATTAGTCAAAAATCTGAATATGATTGCATCCATAACAGGAAATTATTTTTCCTCATAATCAATCCCTGATTTCTGCAGTTTTCATGAGCTCTTCTGGAGCCTCATAATCAAACTCTGATTTCTACAGTTTTTATGAGCTCTTCTGGAGCCTCATAATCAATTCCTGCTTTCTGCAGTTTTCATGAGCTCTTCTGGAGCCTCAATGATATTTAAATTATCTATATAAACTGCAATAAAATATAATATAAATACTGAAAATATATAAAAATATCCACATGCGTTTAGCTTGCATTAGATCATATAAGGATTTTAAGACTTGATAGAATATGTACTTCAGGACTATATGCTTCATGCATACCCAAACACTTGGTAACTATCAAGTTAATACAAATCTCAATATGATCTCTTTAACTTCAAAAACATATCAATATTATTTCTGCAGGAAATATATTCGTGATTTATATATCACATTTTCATTTCATTTATACAAATACCCACTGATATTCAACAAGCATCACCTCATAGGTGTTTGGACTTCAAGTCCATATGCATCACATGATAACAATTCTGCAGGAATTGTTTATTTCTATTTTGGCCAATATTTTACGTCGGTATTCTTCGACGGTTCTGAGCTCACTTTCTTTATTACTTCTGGTAATATCAAATGCCATCTTATATGAAAATACGTTGTCGACAACGGTTTTATTTCTCTCCATAATTTCTCATTTACTCATGAAATGTAATATCGAGATCTCGTTATTTTCAGGTACCTGTCCCTCTTCAAGGGAAGACATTTCATGAAAACCTCTTCAGGAGGTACTCTTCAGGAGTATTATACTCTTCAGGAGTATTCATTATGAGAGAATTTTAGATGGACTTTATTGCTTGTTTTGTGGGTACGGCCTCTTCAGGAGCACCGATTTCTTTTCTTTGTGCTTTTCTCTTTCCGAGATGCTTTATCATTTGTATCAATAGGTCTCACATGCTTTCAGACATGTCTTATGTTCATTAGACTGCTAAATTTCTTAATTGCCCTGCAGGGACTTTAATCCTCACTAGGATTTTCGCAGTTAGAATATGAGACATTTTATCTTATTGCATCCATAAATTAATTATCATATGAACTTCCAGTTCACCTATGATAATCATGATAACGTCGAATTATTTCATCTTATTTGCTTCTGGCAAATTTTTTTTTTTCCACTTCTGGTGGTAAAACTTTCTTTCCACTTCTGGTGGTAAAGCTTTATAGTAAAAGAATCTTCTGGTTCTTTTATGGACGTCCATATGAAAATCATTCGACTTATCGTAATTGATTTTGGATGATCAAGATAATCATGAAAAGATACAAATATTTTGAATCATATCACTTTTGATTCATCAACATAATATCATCTCAAAGAGAAAGCTAATCATATTTTCAATACGAGCTTCTGGCTCGAAATCATTGAAATATATTCATCACCACGTCCAACCTTTTGGATTCTTTGAAAACAATTCGTCATTCTCTTCTGGGAATGATATAAATTCAATTTCATTCACTTCAGGGAATGATATGAACTAGTAGGACGTAGCTCATGATTTCTTAGCAAAATCTCATTATGTTGCTTAACCACTAGAAAACCAAATATAAATATATTATGAACTTTTGCACTCGATATTGCTACTTCAGGAGCACATTCGAGGCGTTCATCTTAAACATATATTCTTTAGTGGTTTTTCTCAACACACTTTCAATTATGCAACTTCAGGTGCATAAATCATAATGAGCCTTTTAGTACACATATTGCTCATTTAAATTATCTTACAGATCAATAGATCCTTTATTATAATATACTCAATAAAATTATTGATTTAGAACAATCATTCAGGGATGTTCTATTTATATTCCAAGATAGATCTTATCATCGGTTTAGAGCAATCATTCAAGGATGCTCAATTTATATTCCGAGATAAATCTTATCAATAATTCATAACAAGTATATAAAAATAAATAAAACTTGTATGAAAACTATGTGAATAAATATAGGATTTAATCAAGTAATAATAATGAATATAAGCTTTAATACTCACCTTGGATATTACAAATAATATATTGAAAACTTACTTGAATGAGAAGACCACTAGCTTCAGAATCCTCTAACTTCAAAATGAACAAAACCTCGTGCTCAGTTAGTTAGAGCTTCGTGCTGATAACGTGTTATGAAACTAATGAAAAACAAGAGAGCGAAAGACAAAGAGAGAGATCTTTAATACGAGAGAAATGTTTAGAGAACTTAGTTTTCTCTTATTTCTTGGTGTCTTACACAAATGAGGACTCCCTCTATTTATAGGGATTTCTTGGTACAAAGGATGGTTAGGATTGTTACACTTGTCATCAATCCAATGGTAAAGAATACAAAGGAGGTTAGGTGTACCTAAAATCACTATTGGGGGTAGGTGTACCTAAAATTACCATTGATGGTTAAATGTGGTCATACAATACAATTTGAACTTGGTTTCTAACATATTCATAATACTTATATATAGCATTACTCTTGATGCAAGAAAGATAGTTTAACCATCAATTACATTAACAAACCGTCAAGATTCCAAGACTGATACGAAAAAAATAAAGAAGCTTAATGAATGTATTTTAAAAGTCATATAATCCAAAGGAGATAACAGGCTTGACTAGATATGATAGAATTACCGGTGATACGTTATAAGTAATAGGCCTTGTTTTCCTTATATGTTTTTTTCTTCCAGTTGAGCGTTGTATACACTATATTCCTTCATTATAAGATAGAGTTTCAATAAAATTAAGATCCCACCGAATAAAAATGTAAAAAGATAAGTCTTTATTAATTTATTTATTATTTATTTTTTTGTGATATCTATTTTTTTTTTTAAATAAAGGGCTTGTATCGAATTTATATACTTTTTTTTTTTTTTTTTTTGTGAAAAACTTGCATTTCTAAAAAAAAGTGGTTACAGAATGTATCAATATCATCATAAAATAAATTAATAATAAAGCAACCAAAACAAAGGATTAAATATCTAGTACAAAAGGCATTAAATATAAGGATTAATTATCTAACATAAGACAATATTAAATATAAAAGTATTTTAATGATATTGAATGACACAGAGCATCAATACCCATATGAAATTTACAAAGTCGTGGAATCAAGTATATATATTACTGGGTCCTCCACAGGTAGGGTTTCAGTGCCTTCTCTTCATCTTTAATCTCCTGCATGCTCTGATTGGCAACAATTATTGTTCTCCAAGACTATTTCTTATTGTTTTTTTTTTTTTTTTGGGAAAAGACTTGTTCTATTGTGAAGAGAACAATATTTGGTTTTTTAAAAAATCTTGTTCTATCGTCAAGAGAACAATAATGCCGGATCACTCTTAGATCATCATCATCATCATCCATGTTGTCATTTTGCTTGAATACAAAATGGACCCCAAATATATTATTATCCTCGTCCTCTATTGGGTCTTTGAATGGAAATTTAAACGAAACTTCAAAGTGATCCCCTTCAATATTCTCATCCCACCGGCTGAAGGCACCACATGGAACACAATACAACCACACACAATCTGATTCCAATACTCTGCCAAGGGTGTAGTACTCCAAGTATTCAACAAATATACCATTGATACAGAAACTGGTCGTACCGGTCGTACTGGCGCAAGAGTGTGACGGTCCAAAATGATCATCCTGTTTAAAAACAATACCGATAACCAAACCCGCTAACTTAGATCTTATAGGTGGAGGCACTCGGAAACACATGTAATTCTCTCTACTTTTATGGATAAACCATTCTGGTAACTCTCCTCCTCTAATTCTAATTGTAGTTCTCATTTTTTCACAGAATCTATATAACATAGGAATCATCATCGTTAAATTATCGATGAAGGATTTGCCACCACTACTTGCATTCATTTGTCGGAGCCCCTCACAATCTATCAATTTAAGAGATTGCAAATGGGTAAATCTAATAATACATGCAGGGACGCTAATGAAATTGTTTCCTGATAGATCCAAATGTTGTAGGATGGAAAGGCAATGAAGACTCTGGAGGAAATCTACTTCTGCTAGATCACAGTTAGAGATGATTAACTGTTCCAAAGCTGGAAACCCAACAGAGAGCCTAGTATCTTGAGTTTTGTTCCACTTTGACGAAGCCAGCCAACCTGAATTTGTTGATGATGAGGATGACAATGATTTTGGAAACTTTCCGAAGTTTTTGCAATCACTAAGATTAAGATACTTGAGACGTGGCAACTTAGAAATGCTTCTGGGGAGATCTCTAAGATTCTCGCAAAAAATTATTGTTATTCTTTCGAGCCCTATGAGATATTCAACAGACGAAGGCAGTTCTTGAATGGGACTGTTATAAATCCAAATACTCGATAAATGAGGAATTTCTCCCACAATATTTGGAAATTTCTCAATACTTGTGCCACTAGAAAGTCCTAGGAGTTGAAGACGTGGCAACTTCAGGTTAGGAAGGCGTCTAAGTTTAGAGCAATATTCAACATTCAACAGAGACAGTTCGTTTAAAAATCCAACAGATTGATGAACCTCAACTAAATTGCGACAGCCTCTAAGATCCAAACTCTTAAGATTTGCCATCATTGAGACATCAGGGGTGCACGTCAAGTATTCACAATAAGCAAAATTTACTTTTCTCAAATTTTCACAAACCTGGAAAATAAAGGTGAAAGGACCAATGTTGTATCAGGTTCGGCCAAGAATTACTCATATAATTTATTTTTTACAAGTTTTTTTAAAAGAAACAGTGATGCAGATATCTGAATTCTTATCTTAAAATCAAGAAAAGAGATAGATATATATTTAGAATATAACTTTACCCTTATCCCTTGGAATTGCTTGATTTTACTGTGACACATGTTGAGAGTAATAAGTTTCTGAGGATGAAAATTGGATGGCAGAGACGTTGACGGGTATCCAGCCCAATCAAGAAATCTTAGCTCATTAGGCAAACTTTTAGGACCCTCCAAGAAGCATGCATTGCAGATTATAAGCAATCTAAGCCTTTTCATTTTTGTAAAGGCTCTAGGATTCAGCAAAATATCTTTTTGCCTGAGCAAATATAGTTTTATGCCTTCAATTGCATTAGTTCCCTAATAAATCATAGAACAAGTGGACAACAAAATATTAGGACTCAATTGATAGAAGAAAAATGATAAAATGGTATATATATATATATGTATTCTATTAGATTTTCCTAAAAAACAAATTATGTCGTTCTTACCGTGTTTTCCATAAGAACATGGAGAATATCCTCACAAGACCATAATCGGCTACGCTTTCCTGGCTCGTTCGGAGATTCTTTATGAACAATATTTCTACCCATCAATTGTATCAAGTCATGCATCTGCAACTCGTTTGAGTATCCAACATTCACCAAAGATCTTTCAATGAGAACTTGTATTCCAATAACAGCATCAAAATTGCTTGCTTCCAAAAGTTTTGTTGCATAATCTCTGTTTTCTCTATTAAAGAAACATGCAATATCAAGGAAGATGGCCTTCTCATTGTCCTCCAGTGCATCAAAGCTGATTTTAAGTATTTCATAGATATCTTTATCAAGACTTCTTTGCATTTTACATATTGTGCTTTCCCATTCAGGTTTGCTTCTACGATATAGGAGAGATCCTAGCACAACCAGGGCCAAGGGAAGGCCGGAGGCATATTGAACCACATCATCCATGAGCTTTTCATACCCTCTTTCAGGATAAGATTTCTTGAATGCATTCCAGCTAAGAAGTTGAAGAGCATCGGCATGACTTAATCCTTGGACCTCGTATTTTCTTTCTACCCCATGGGTATCTAGAACACGTTGATCTATAGTTGTAATAATGATTCTACTTCCTAAACCAAACCAATTCTTATCTCCTGCTAATTTTCAAGTTGTTTCAACTTATTGACATCATCAAGAACTAGAAGAACCTTCTTATGGCAGAGCATCTCCTTTATTACATTAATTCCCCTATCCTCAATTCCAACCTTTAAGTTGGTATTGCCCAAGGTCTCAGATAGAAGTGTTTCTTGTAATTGAACAAGGCCACACCGGTTTGCGGTTTCTCGAACGTTAGCAAGAAAGCTGCAACTTTGAAATTGATTAGCAAATAAGTTATATACAGCCTTTGCGATAGTGGTTTTACCTATTCCACCAATCCCATGGATTCCAACCATGCGAACATCATCATACCCAACACTTAACAACTTATGCATGGAATGTATGTGAGAATGTAATCCGACTGGGTTCTTCGCAACATCTAAAAACGTGCACTTCATTAATATTCTACTTGATATCTCTTCAACAATGCTATGGATAAAATCGGACTCATGCCTGCCATTCAAACAGGACTGTATAAAAATCATACTGTTACATATCAAAAGCATTTTAGAGTCAATCTAGAAATCACTAATTAAGAAGAATCTGATCAAGGCTTTCTTCTAGTGCCACAAATATAAAGGAATTGAGAAATCAAAAGTAAAGCAGCAAAAAGGAACTGGAGCCAATTAAGTGCAATTACCATAAAATCAGAGAGAGATGAAATAGAGGAGAGAGACCTATTTGGTTTTTTGTTACAACTCAAGTATTTGAGTCCTTAGTTTATCATAATTATTTGATATTAATGCTTGCATTAAATAAAATTGAAGCGTACCCATTGTTCAAATGCCAACCGGACAAATTGGCTGCCTCTTTGAGAGCCACCTTCCACCTCAACACCCTCTGCATATCATCCTTGAATTTCTTTTCATGCATATCCATCACTTCTCTGAACTGTTTCCGCACATCTGAAGGATCCACATCATAGAAAATCGGTCGAACCATTTGGCCAAATGATTTCCGACACTCGAGAATCTTGACGAGTTCATCTAAGCACCAAGTGGAAGTGGCGTAGTTCTTAGAGAAGATGATGATGGAAATTTTAGATTGTTGGATGGCTTCCAAAAGTGTTGCGGAGATCTCGTCTCCTTTCTGAAGATCCACTTCATCTATGAAGGTTTTGATTCCCTTTTCAATGAGAGCGTGATGCAAATGACCGGTAAAGGTATTGCGGGTATCTTCCCCTCTAAAACTTACAAAAACGTCATGATTCCGAGGATGAGAAAAAGAAGGGGAGAAGGAGACATTTGGGATGGCCATAGAAGAGATTGAAATCTTGGTAGCTACTCTTAAGCAAGGGTTAGGAGCTATTGAGTGTAGAGAGACATACGAGTACAGAGCTTTATGTTAAAGAAGTGGATCAAGATGGTTTGAGTGGGTCACTGTCACTGTGTAATTAAACTCTCGAAATTTCCTTGACATTATCAAAGAGGTTATATTCTGCTGAAACATCAAGAGTTAAGATAAGATTAGTTTCAATTAAAATGTTTTATAGGATTTAAAAAATAAAAGAGAAAAAATTGAATATAAATATTATTAAAATATAATTTTTTAATATAATTTTTGTTTTAAAATTTTAAAAAATTGAATTATTTTTTATATTTTATTTTAAAGTTTAAAAAATTTTAATAATGAAGCAATATATAATTAAATGAAAAAATTAAAAATTTAAATTTAGAAAACATTTATATTTATATCATTAAATATTAAGATAATATATAATTATCTCTCCATCCAAGCCTGCCTAAAGCTTCATAATTTTTTAAAGACATTGCTAAGTCCATAGAGGATTCTTACGTAGAATGAGAATCCTCAACAATTAGTTACAATATGTTTTTTTTTTTTTTGAACTTTTTTTTCACCATTTTTAAAACTATTTAGATATTTTTTAAAATTAAAAAAATCACATGTTTAGTTAAAAATATTTATTTGATCACTAAGTAAAATAAAAATTAAAATTAAAAATTAAATAAAAAAAAACATTTCAATAAATGAAATCATATGTGAACAGTGTTTTCCATTTTTTAATATAAAGTTGTAGGTAAATTGTAGAAGAAAAAAGCTACTGTGCCCACTCAAGTGTGCTAAAAAATATTTTTTTTTACTTAATAATTAAGAAAGTGATTTTAAGTATATTAATATATATTTTTATTTTTTTAAAAATAATTAAATTTATTTAAAAAATATAAAAAAAAATAAAGGCCTAACGGTCAAATAGAACGTTGCTACTCAAACAACAAAGCACCTCGCTCCATTGTAGAATAGTTGATGGTCTATTATTGTCATTTTTTCATTGTCCTTTTTTTTTTTTATAGATTGAGTCGGGCTAGTGTACCATTGTAAGTGGCTGTTAGTGTAAAATTTATCTTTTATTTTTTATTTATATTTTTTAATTATTTTTAAATTTTTTTGAAATAAAAAAATATATCAATATATTAAAAATTACTTTCTTAATTATATAGGAAAAAAAAAATCACTTAAACAGTCAAATGTTAAGGTTCGGCATAGTAACTTTTCTATCCTAAATTTTTCTCTATCAATTTTTCTACAGGACCTGTATGTCCACACTTCTGACGTCAGTTATAATATTAAGAGCCTGTTTAGGTTTGTGGTGGAAAGTTTAAAAAGTACTTTAAAATAGTCTAAAATACTTAAATAATAAAATTTACCTGTTTAGTAATTTTATATTAAAGTACTTTTAAATAAAAAAAAGCTAAAAAAGCACGTTTCAACAAAAGTATTAAAGTGATACTTTTTGCCAGAAGCACTTTGTAAAAAATAAATCATATTTTTCCGTGACATGTATATTACAAAAAAATCCTCACTATTTTACCACAACAACAACTTTGCCCCTCTCCTTTCTCCCCCCCTTCTCTCTCTCTCTTTTTCTCTTGGACTCCTTCAACCTTCACTCCTTCAACGACAACTTTGAAAATTTTCAGATGGCAGTTTATCTTCAACTTCTATTTTTATTTTTATTTTTATAATACTAAATCTCAGAGAGCTAATAAATTTGGAATTCGCAGACAATAACATGACTGGAGAGATTCTCGAAGAGATAAAAACCCTCCTGAACCTCTGGCAGCTTGAGCGTGATTATATTACTCTTTCACTTATGCATTGTTAAAATTATTTTTATTCAATTATAATTACTGAAAAATCTATTAGATTATTTTCGTTGTTATTTTAATATAATATTTTATTTCTATTAAGAATATACTCTTTTGTGTCATTTCTACCTCAAAAAATACTTTTTAAATTTATTTCCAAACAGATCTAATATATTTGAAAGTGCTTTAGACATACAGATTCCAAACAGTAAATAACTTTTTAATAATAAAGCTTATTACGTTAAGCTCTAAACTATAAACTTTAAGTTAAAAGTAATATTTTCTACTACAATTTCAAACATGCACTAAAAGTTATGCTGGTTATAAATAAGTTCGTCCACCCATTCACACATTGATGATATTTTTTATTAAAGAAAATTTTTAAGAGAATGAGAAAATCTCTTATATTATTTAATATATATTTTATATACCAATGAGAATTGATGCATGAAGATTTTTTCTTATATTATTTAATTAAAATAAAAAAGGGACGAACTTAGGAAGAAGGAAAGAAACACACCTTGATGGTTCAATAAGGCGCAGCTCAGGAGCTCTTTCCTGCGTTTCTCTCAGATTGGCGCAGCTCTTTCGTCTCCCTCAGATCTTCATCTCAATACAAATCTCTTCTCTTATCGTTTCTCTCTCTCAGATCGGTATTTGGACAAAGTGACTGAGCTCCGTCGTTACGTCGAGCAGCAACCACGCCGTCCTCTACTGCTATCCACTCCTCGGCGTCGAACCAGGGGTAAGAGCCTTTCACAAGTTTGTTCCGCTAACTGCTACTTTACCATGAGAAAAAACGAGCACACCCCCACAAAAATTAAAGCAGAAAAGTAATAATGGGATCAGTAATCACGAGATATGGACCAGAGAGGGGCGTTGTTGCATATTTGCAGTTGCATACAAAGGGGCAAGGTCTTGATTTGATTTTCCGTTGCAGTTGCAGAGAGGGACGTTGTTGCAGTTGCAGTTGCTTAGGGATTTTCTTGAACGCACCGTTTTCAACAAGATGCAACGCTGGGTTTCATTTTGCCACTCTGGACGGCGTGCACGGGCCTGCCCAGTATGCCTGACTTTGGACTTCTTTCTTTTTTTTTTCTTTGTTTTGAAAGGAATATAAATTTGAAAATGTTGAAACGATTAATTTGAAAATATTTCTCTTCTAGTAATGTTTAGGAAAGAGATGAGATGAGTTGAAAAATATTACCAAACATCTCCTAATAAGCGATACTTCTGGTCCGGTGCAGAAAATGAAATTAAATTAAGAATCGGAAACGAAAGTTTAAAGGAACTGGAAGTTCTGGAATTCCTTTTACCGCCGTACTTCACTGCTATCCATCCATAAAATTTAAGACTGGGTTCCAAGTCCGACGAAGTCAGGAAGCCAAACTCCCATCAGGAACGGACTCTGACTCCGATCAAAATTGCCGAAGTCGGAATTGGAGCTAGAGCCAGAGCGTCGAAGCGTGAAGGAGGGGTCTAGGGAGAGGGTGTCGTTTGAAGGGGAACACGAAGCGAAAGGTGCTGAGGGCTCAGAGGTGGCAAGTGGTGGTTGAGCTGATTTGGAAGTCCTGAACTTTTGAAGTTTGGATTGGAACGCGAGGGTGAAGCTTCTTAGCCAAGCTCGATCGGGACAATAAGATGGTTTTCGTTATGTGACAATGATTTGTCTTCTTTGAAGGGAGACGTCTTGTGCTTTGACAGTGAGCTGGAGAGAGATCGGATCGATCAGATATTTCTATTGAAGACCTTTTTGAGAAGGACAATATAGGCATTGAGATTTTTTTGAGAAAGAAAAGTATTCAATAATAAAAGGAAAACAATTGTGGCGTTGGAACAGTTGTGACGGGTAAGTAAGATAAAATGTTTTAAATAATAATAAATAAAATATTGTTATAATATAATTTTATAATATTAATTTTATATTGAGATTTAAAAAAGTGAAATTGTTTATTATATTTTGTATGAAGATTTAAAAAAGTTGTATGAAAATTTGAAAAATATGTAATGATGAATTGAGATAAAATGAGATGAAATTTTTAATTTTGTGTAAATAAACAGGACCTAGTATTTTGAGTTTTCTAGTTACGCAGACTATTAGATAAGGAAATCTCTTTATACAGTCGGTGGGTGCAGCCAAGTTACAGCCTCCCACTATAGTCACTTTCTTCCTCTCTCTTTCTCTTCCCTTCTTTTATTTTTTCAGCAGGTGGCCCTCTGGGCTCTGGTTCTTCAATGATTTGGGTTTGAATCATTGAAGAATCTATAAAATTTGGAAATCTCCATTTTTTGTCTGCTTATTGGTTTTTCATGTTCCTTTCCTCCCTTCTGTAATTTTTCTTTAAAATAGATTTTCTGTGGTGATATCATCTTCACCGTATATAAGGTGTAGAGTTTTTCTCTTTTATTTTAATTTTTTGTCAACTTTAATGCTGTAAATGAACAGTGTAATTTATAAAACTTGTTGAACCTAAGGTTTCAAGTTTTGTATAATTGTATATTTACATATGGATTTTGATGATAACAAATGAATTCAAAGAATCAAAGAGTCTCAAGCTCAAGTTGTCCACACAATGGAGTCAAGCACATCAAGGAACCAAGCATGAGCAAGAACGAAACAAGTTCACATTAAAATCATAGAATAATGTTGTAAATCTCTTAAAATTCGAAATTAGGATTAGGGCTTAAAAATTAATATTTTATTATAAAGCATTAAAATACATTTTCCACATGTGCATGAATATTTTGAAAATTAAATTTGAAAAATTTGAAAGATAATTGATTGTCATCTTTCACATGTGCATGCCATGATTAAAGGTTTGAACTTTGAAAATATTAAAGATGATTGATAGTCATCTTTCACATGTGCATGTTTTATTTAAATAATTTCAAAAGTAATTGATACTTTTCTTGACTTATGCAAAAGGAAGATGTCTTTGTTTGAAAAATTTGAAAAGTAAAGTGTGCTCCTTTTGTCATATGCAAAAAGTAAAAGATTAGGTTTGAATTTTTTGAAAAGCAAGTGTGCTCCTTTTGTCATATGCAAAAAGTAAAAGATTAGGTTTGAT
>QGSO01000618.1:87934-189489 GCA_011037825.1 Carya cathayensis
TTTTCATTATGCAATTTCAACCTCTAAGTTAAGTTATGCAATCTTTGTAACCTGTGATTATGTTTGAGAAGACAAATTTATTTCACTACAACTACTTTCTAGATTTTAATTTTTATCTCTGATTAGAGACTTGAATGGATTAATTCCATACCTAGTGGACATTTGACAATCCCCAACCGTGTTGGGTTTTTGGTGTTGAGGAGATTTTTTTGGAGTTTGTTGTTATGGAATGGATTTTGAGGCTTGAGAAATCTGTTGCTATTAAATATGTTGCCATTTTGTTCTGAATACTAGTTGTGATATTCTTTGGTTAAGCTGTGATTTATATTGGTTTGTCATCTTCAATAGACCATTGTAGCCTTAAAATCTACCAATTTAAAGCATGTATACTCTTGGTTATGGTGCCAATTACGTGACTGCATTGTCATTTTAATGCACTGATGATTCTTTTACATTGTCATTTCTCGCCTGTTTAGTTATTGATGAACCTCTTCTTTTGGGTTGTTTTCTAGACTTATTTATGGGTAAAAATGCTTATTTTCCATGACATGTCCTATTGTGCAAATCTTGATCATAGCATTTTGAGGCCAGCATTCTTTTGGGACTTGAGTCAATTACATTAATTGATGTACAACCTGTTTCTGTTTTGACAAATAAATCTACACTTTTAATCTACACTTTTGAAGCTCAGTTGTATGATTGCGCGACAATTTGGGGAGATTATCATCAAGTTGATCATATTCGATGTTCAGACTCTCATTATCATCACGCTCGTCTTCAATTATCATATTATGTAGAATAACACATACTTTTATTATATTTGTTAGTTCCTTGACTTTGAACATTCGAGAAGGTCCACGAATGATAGCAAATCGTTGTTGAAGTACCCTGAATGCACGCTCAACATCTTTTCTTGCGGATTCTTGTGCTTTGACAAAAAGTTTCATCTTATTCCCACGTGGTGATGGAATCGTCTTCACAAAAGTTTGCCACTTGGGATAAATACCATCCGCAAGGTAATAGCCCATCGTATAGTCGTTACCATTGATAGTGTAATTGACTTGAGGAGCACGCCCTTGGGCAAGTTCCCTAAAAATAAAAGATATCTCTAGCACATTAATATCGTTATGTAACCGGGCATACCAAAAAATGCATGCCATATCCAGAGATCATATGAAGCAACTGGTTCTAAAATAATAGTTGGTTCACGGATGTGGCCGAAGTACATACCTTTCCAAGCTGAGGGACAATTTTTCCACTTCCAATGCATGCAATCAATGCTTCCCAGCATTCCTGGGAATCCTCATTGTTCACCAACCGCAAGCAATCGGGCTATATCATTAGCAGTTGGCGACCTTAGATATTCTTCTCCAAAAACACTTACTACTGTCTCAGTAAATTTCTTGAGGCTCTCCATTGCGGTGCTTTCACCAATACGTATGTATTCATCCATAAAATCTCCAGTAACCCCATACGCCAGCATTCTAAGTGCTGCGGTGATTTTTTGCATAGAAGATAAACAGAGGCGGCCGGCATTATCTCTTCTTTGGACGAAGTACGGCTCGTAAGACTCTACTTCATTTAGAATACGAAGAAATAGGGGACGACTCATCCGAAATCTCTTTCGAAATAGATTCGAGGGATATACTGGATTTTCAGCGAAGTAATCACGAAATAGGCGCTCGTGCCCCTGAATATGATCACGCCGAATAAACTTACGACGTTGGCTGTTGCTACGTCGTCTAGATGACTGTCCATCCGCCTCCATGCTTTGAACATCGCTATCATCTTCAGAGGATACGTATGTCAATAATTTGCGAAAGAAAGTACGAGCCATTTGATGAAAGGAGTAGGAGATCAAATGATACAATTTATGTTTGGTTCTATGGAGGAAATGAGGCTTGAGTTTGCGTATTTATAAAGGAGTAAAAATGTTACCGTTAGAGAGAAGACAAAAAATGTTACCGTTGGAGAGAAGACAAAAAAAAGTTACCGTTGGAGAAAAAACAAAAAATATTACCATTTGAGAAAAGACAAAAAATATTACCGTTGGAGAAAAGACAGAAAATATTATCGTTTAATAAAATTAATAAATTTTATCATCAATACGTGAAATTAGGATTTTTCATTAGAGATATTGAGTATTCTTTTAATTAAATTTTCCATCACGTTAGAAAATACACTAATTAATAAAAAATAGCTGATTTTTATAATACGAATTTCAATTTAAATATAAAATACTGTATTGGATAGTCAAAATCTCCAATAAATATTTAGTAGAAAATGATATTTGAAAAAAAAGATAATAAGACAAAATAGTTAGTAGTTAAGATTGTAAATGGAAGAGAGAGAAAAAAGTAATAAAAAAAGATTAGAGAAATATTATTTAAAAGAATAGAGATAGGGATAGGGAATGGGATGTAGGAGGTTTTTAGAAGATAAACAAATTTTAGGGAAAAATTTGAGGAAATGAGTATTTGAGTTAAATTATAGAGATGGGGAAACCAAACCGGATGGGGATGCTCTAAGGTGTAGAGTTTTTCTCTTTTATTTTAATTTTTTTGCCAACTTTAATGCTGTAAATGAACAGTGCAATTTATAGAACCCAAACTCGATTCAATTTCGATTAATTCAATGAATATCTTGTACAAATGTTCCAAATACTAAAGAAAATTTTCAGAGAAAAAAAATATATAAAACACAATTGGGAATAATCATTCATTTGTGGTCTAAAGTAAACAAATGAAACAAGAGTTGCATATAAAGAATATAAAGTTCTCTCAAGGAAAAGGAAAGTTGGAGGGGAATAAAACAAAAATGAGATTGATTTCATTCTTTTCCTTTGATTTTTGGGGATAGAAATCCTAGTAAAGATACAAATTCCTTTTATGAACTGCCTTCTCTTTCTTCTTCCTCAACAATAAAAAGCTTCACGGACATTATAGAAAGTTATGTTAATAATAAATCTGTACTCCAACCCAAAAAAAAAAAAAAAAAAGCTAGCAAAAACTCCCAGGGAGCACCAAATTTAAACGGCAAAAGAACAGCAGGTAGTTCCTGTCTTCCTCTCCATTCTTCACCAGGTTTCAATGTAATGGATTCCTCCACACAAGTGGCCTCAACACATAGCATGATTCAGACTTTAAGAGAATATATATATATATATATATATATAGAGAGAGAGAGAGAGAGAGAGAGAGATGCTTGAGATAAAATCTATAAAATCTTATACACAAAACTAGCCACAAAATAATTGATCCCAGAAAAAAAAAAAACAAAGAAAAAAAGAGAAAGAGGGACGTGAAACTAAAGAAGAAAGAAAAGTTTTGGGAAAAAAGAGAGAGAGAGAGAGGCCAGCTAATTTGCTTTTGTACTTTTTACATTTTTTTTATTTCTCACATTTACTTGCCGCTCGCATATACCAATTGTATTTAGCAAAATTGATTAGATAATGAGTTGAAATCATTGAAAGTTAAATAAAATATTATTTTTTTAATATTAATATTATTTTAAAATTTAAAAAATTTAAATTATTTATAATATTTTATATAAAAATTTAAAATAATTATAATTAGGAAGTATTTTTATTAAGGCTAGTTTGGCTTTTCGATTTGAGCTGAATTCAATTCAAATTTAAACTTCTTCTAACATTCAAAGATCTAAACACTGAATGAGTTTACAACCAGTTTCAACTCACATAATTTTAACATTATAGCTAAACGATACAGCGTCCCTGAAATGGACAGAACTGAACCCATCATATGCGTATAGCACTATTAGCTATATATACTTCCCGACAGGGATGTGCAGGGTATTGATGAATTTGCTTTGGTAACCTGGCAGGGACGTATTGCACCATAGGATTGATCCCACAGCTTCTTCGTTTGACTTTTGATCATTGTTAATAAAATATATATTTATTTAAAGTTATTCTGCTTTTTGCTGACAAACTGATCCTATCGATTTCAAATGAACAATATTTTGATCGGTGGAATTCATATTTTTTTAATTTTATATAAATATATATAAATTCATATTAATATTTAAACTTATTTAAATTTATCTTAAGTAGACTCACAGATCTTAGTCAATTATCTCAGCTTACTATTATTAATAACGAATTCAGCTCAACTCAATTCAACATCTAAACACAACTTTAACTTTACTTTTGACTGCAAAACCCTCTAGAGTTACCGCGAGCCTTAAAAAAATATTCAAAAATATAAAAAATGATATTGACTTAAATACTCCTAGAGCTAACTAAAAGTCTACAAGTCTACACCCACCCCCTAGAAAGAAAAATAGAAAAAAACTCTACCAACTCAAAGAACGCTGATTTGAAAATCAATACTGCTATGTACAGTCGCCAGCTCGAGTCACCGCGGAGTTGGCTGACGTAGCTATTAAAAAAAGAAAAAAAGAGAAAACAAAACAGAGTTACGATTTTCGGATTTCACTTTCCTGCTTCTTGCGTTGGTGCTCTTGTCAATGGTCTTCAAGCTCGTCTTCTCAAAATCAAACACATAGCAACTCTCTCGAAAGCATTATTGTATTTCAGAGCAACATATTCTTTTGGAGAAGTATCAGAAAACGAACTCAGCAGCTCAGGTGAGTCGATTACATCTTCTTCTGGAGAAGTATCAGAAACTGTGGATTGTTGGTGAGTTGGGTTCTTTGGCTTCATGGTCTTCAAATTTTCAAGTGATATGTGTGGGTCAAGTGCTTCATGTGGATCATCTTCAAGAGGCCGTAGCCACTACCAACGAGCTAGTCTTCATTGAACTATAAAAAATTGAAGAAACTGTACAATAGTAAAGCACCTATTTTGACTTGCTCCTGTTTCATGATTTCTTAGGTGTTGTTGTTTTAGGAACAATGTTGACAAAATCTATTGGTAGGAACATTATTGCACATTGGTTGAGTTTATTGCTTAGCAATGCATATGTTTTGTGCTTCGGATAAACACACGTTATGTGTTTTGTATTCATTTGAAAACAGCTCATGTCATGTGTCTATGCCGAAGAAATGTAGATTCAAGCTGCAATTTTTACATTTGCATGAAGGATATAATTTGCAATGTTTTCTTCTAGCAAATGCAAAAATTGCACCGGAACTTCTCTCTTTAGAGACTCTCTTTAGAGAGTCTTGGGGTCAAGCTTAAACCTATCAAAACCCGAGTAGATATTGAAGTTTGATGTAAATGACTATTTGAAGCGTGTATTCATTACTTGTGTCTCCTGTGAAGCAATTTTCTATAAGGGGCAGTGGTGTCTCAGCTTCATACAGAATACAAGCACATATCTGTAGCCATCACATATTTGTAATTTCTTCAAGATAGCATATTATTTGATTGTGTTAGTTGGGTTAGGAAATTGTTGACCTTGACTAAGCGAACGCATGTTATTTTCAAACTCGGTTGTAGATAAAATAGGAGGATATGATTCAGATGGAAGATAGAATTAGAACTATTCTTTGTGAAAAGATATTTTGTCTGTAATCATTCATGTAGTACACAAGACTACTTTGTAATACTAGGAGAAAATTATGTATTGATACTTGAGGTATTTTTTCTGAACTGGAGATGTGTCCTTATTTATAGGTGTAGCTCCTCATCTATAAAATTAAAAGGCTCTCATTTGTGCAATCGGTTAGTGATTTTAGCTTTTGCTACAGCTCTTTCTTGATTTGAACTTTTATATTATGACCATTGTGTGCTTTTATTTAGAGCAAAATTACTCATTTCCAAGCAGATGGACCATTGCATGCCTACAAAAGAAAAAGAAGAAAAAGAGAGCAGATGAGGCCATTTGCATGTTTTTAGAATGCTCAAAAAACATTTATTATACTTATATAGATGGTTTGTATAGATTTTTTTTCCCCAACAAATACTAATTTTCTTATAAAAGTATTTCATGCAAGACACATTTGATCAACATAAAATAATCTATTTTGAAACCAACGGCTATGAAATTGAGAGCAATGTAGCCAAAAAAAAAAAAAATTGCCAACCAAATATTAAGAGGAAAAAGAAAAATGTTACACAAACTTTTAAGGAAGGGAAATAGAGGCCAAGGGAATTTCTAAACCGCAAAAAATCTCACCAAAGTATGTTGCCATTGCAGACTACATCAACTTGCCATCTTATCTCATTGTGACAAGTAGTTCTTAACTTGTCTTCTCTTGTTCTCCATGCATGAGTTTCCTTTTTATCTGCTTAATTAAAAAGTCCATCACTGAGTCAGAGACCATTCCATTGTGGAGTAATGCAATTTTCACTATTTCTAATATTCTATATATTGCTCAATAAATTGGAAAACTCCTTGATTTCCTTCTATTCAAAAATATAGTAAGCCGATGCAAATAATCAGCTTGCACAAAGGGTAGCTTGGTCCTTGATATTCTTCCTAAAGATTTACCTTGGATATTGAACAATTTGTACGGGGCATTGGAAAAAGGGAAAAACACTCATCTCCGCTAACACCATCTAGCTCAAATCTCCCAACCACAGAATGTTATTTCAGATTTCAAAAACTTATTGGAATGGGTTTGCTCAATGTTTCTCATCCTAATTATCATTATTATTTTTATGTCAGAACATCCCTCAAACAGGTCTAGTAAACTTGCTAAATTACATGCACGGTTACTATAAACCAGAGTTTTCATGGTCACCAGCTTTTTTACCATATTCAGATGGCAGCCAATATCCAAGCAACATTCAGGTGGTTAACTTCATTCTTGTCTTTTATGTATAAGTTCAGTTTTTTTGGAGTTTAATTACTCTCATTTTTTTTATGTTTTATGCATAACGCTGGTTACCCATTTCAATATGGGATGAGATCGCCGACTCCTTACATTGCTACAAGCTCCGCAATGAACACAAAAGTTGGTGAAGACGATACACCCGATTGTAGGGAAACTGAACCACCAAGTCCTTCCTCTAGAGTTGATGAAGAAAGTAAAGAGGATAGAACAAATTGTTGGGAAACCGACGATGGCATGACCGCGTCACCACACTTAGTGCAAACGGATGGTGATGATATGATAGAGGAGCCAAAGTCCGGGATGGAGTTCAATTCTTTTGAAGATTTATAGAGTTATTATAAAGATTATGCTAAGAAATTCGGGTTTGGGCTGATGACACAAATAAGTGAGAGGAGAGAGGATCAAAGTATCAGATATGTCACTCTTGGTTGTGCTTCTGGAGTGAAGGTTTGGAATAGGAGTTTCAATGTCGCCAACTAACAGGAAAGACGGACTATAAGGCAAAAATTAATGCCTTAAAAGTTGAGGGAAAGATGCGGTTGACAACAGTCCATAATACACATAGTCATGGCCAGTCCATAGAAATCCTGCTTCTTTCGATGTTACAGAGAAGTGAGTGAGACCGTAAAAAGAGTTCTAGATACAAACAACTTGGATGGCATCCAGATGAATAAGAGTTTCAGATCTCTTGTCGTTGGTGCATGTGGCTTCGAGAACCTTCCATTTTTGAAAAAAGATTGTCGCAATTACATCGATAAGGCACAACATCTATGACTTGGTGCAGGTGGTGCTGGAGCACTTCGAGATTATTTTTTGAGGATGCAGTACAAGAATAATGTTTTTTTGCATTGATGGACTTAGATGATGATGGGAGGCTAAGGAATGTTTTTTTGGCAGATCCAAGTGGTAGGGTAGCCTACCAGTATTTTGGTAATGTGGTCACATTCGACACCACATACCTCAGAAATAGATATGAGATGCCTTTTGCACCATTTATTGGTGTAAACCACCACATGCAGTCCATTCTTTTGGTTGCAGGGTTGATTTCAAGTGAGGATATAGAGATCTTTACATGGTTATTCAAACATGGTTGCAATGTATGTAAGGTATAGCTCTAAAAACTATTATCACAGAGCAATGAAAAATGCAATTACTCTTGTATTTCTAGAAACACAACATAGATTTTGCCAGTGGCATATATTGAAAAAAGTTTTCGAGAAGCTTGGCTCCTATGGTGCCTACAAAAGTGGGCTAAAAAATGAGTTGATAAAATGTGTGTATGATATTCAAAGTATTGAAGAGTTTGAGAGTTGTTGGGAGTGGTTAATTAACACTTAAAACTGGCATGAGAATGCCTGGTTGCAAAGTTTATACGCTGAGCATGGGCATTGGGTACTTGTATTTCTGAAAAGGTTTTTTTTGGGATAGAATGAGTACAATCTAGCGGAGTGAGAGCATGAATACTTTTTTTTTATGGGTATGTTACTATGTTCATGCAAACATAAACTTGAAGGAGTTTGTTGACCAGTTTGAGAACATGATGAGAAAGAAAATTGAGAATGAAAATAGCGTGAACTTCCACTCATTTAACGACACAATACCCTGCATATTTAGATCTCCCATTGAAAAGTGATTTCAAGAGTTGTACACAAACGCTAAATTTAGGGAAGTTCAGCAGCAAGTCATGGGTGTGCTCGATATGGATCCAGCTCTACTTAAAATGGATGAATGATTAAAAACCTATCTTGTAGAGGATGAAGTTCATGTTGAAGAGTCACTAAACTGGTTACACATTCAATGGAGTTTAATGAGGAAAACTATTATGCAAAGTGCTCATGTGGGTTATTTCAGATGAGGGGCATACTGTGAAGGCATATTCTGGCCATATTCAAATCTAACCAAATAAAATCATTGCCAAGTAAATACATTTAGATCAATGGAGGAAGGATATCAGAAGGATATACACTTTGATCTGCAGTAGCTATGACACAGGGGATCACAGGCCAGACATTAACAGATATTCAGTTCTATTGAATGTATGTTATAAGATGATAACCCTTGTAGTGGGTTCCAATGAGCATACTACGACTGCATATCAACATTTACATACAATGATTGACTTATATCTTGACAACCAACAACCCCCATCTATGACTGGAACGGGTTCCAATGTTGGTTTGCATTAAGTGAACACGACTATTGTTGGTATTCAAAATCGGTACTCAATCCCCTTGTTGTGAGAGGGAAAGGCAAACCCCCATATCTGAGGAAAGCATCCACAATGGAGAAGCGAGTGTTGAAGGTTAAAGCAAAGAAGCAGAAAGCATCTAGAAAGGGGAAAAGTAAACAAATGCAAAATTTTAGTAATTGTTACTTGTTACTCATTTAATATTATTACATACGTACATGTAGATATATATATATATTTTTTAACTAATGGGTTGTGTTACTTGATTCTTAGCAAGTTAGAGAAGACACAACGGTCCTCGGCACGTGCATAAATTTATTTGGCCCATCAGAGACCCCCATCTCCAATGTTGGAAATGTGCAGGTATATTACATTCTGGTTTTATTTCAAGAGAAAGTGGGCTGATTTTATATTTTATGATATTTTATATTTTATGATATTTTGCCAGAATATTTTGGGGATATTCGTGATGTCTCCCATGTATCATCCTTGAATAAGAGTTTTGGTCAACAAGAGCCACGCTTTGTCGACCCAGGGAGTATTCAGTTGCAACCAGACCTTACTTATGAGGTTGTTCCGTCGCAAATCATGGATTGGAAGGAGCAACAGTTAAGGTCCAAGACGATACCTTTGGTTAAGGTGGCTTGGGGAAAATCTGTTAACTCAAGACTTCTCTTGGGAGCGAGTAGTGGACATGAGGGAGCAGTACCCCTACTTGTTTGAGTAATGACGGTACGTTTCTTAATTTTGGTTGCAGTTGGTTTTATGTGGAGTTATATGACTTGTTTCAAATTGGTGGTTGGTCTTGCAATTTCGAGGACGAAATTTGTTTTAAGGGGGAAGGATGTGATGACCCGCTTTTACGTGTATTTTCACTAAAGGAATATTTTAATTTAATTAAAATAATAGTTCTTTATTTTAATTTATCGGATTTTAATTGGATTTTATTTGCTGTGAGTTTAATATTTCTGTTTAATTTATTTTAGCTCGTTTTTGGATTTAAAAATTAATAGTTGGTTTTTACTAGTTATTTATTATATTTTAAGCTTGAGGTTATGTTTAAAATATTTTAAATGATGTTTATTTATTTATTTGATGTAGTGTTTAATTTATTTTAGTCGTTTATGTTTTTAATATCGTTTTCGGCGGATCAGTTTATGGATCCCGAAAGTGAGGACTGGACCTCATTTCTTTCCTTCATCTTTTCTTTTTCCTTCTTCCTTTTTCTTTTCTTTTTCTTTCCCTTTTTCTTTTTTTTCTTCTTTTTCTTTTTCTTCTTCCTTCCTCCAGCCCGTGCGTCTTTCCCTCTCCCTCCGCCCGTTCCGTTGACCCACCCAGCCGGCGCCACCTCCAACCGCCATGACCCACCTCCACCTCCGGCATGCTCCTCCCTCACCGGCGAGCTCTACTGCACCGGAGGTGTGCAACGCCGGCCACCCGATCTCTCTCATTTCTCCTCCAAACAAATGGGTCTTCAAGCCTTTTTCTCATTTTTGGACCACCATACACGGCCAAATCAGCCACCAAACACCACCAATGGATTCACCACATCAAGAGCTTCCTCCCCATGTCTTTCTTTTTCCCTAACTCTCACTCTTTCTCATATGGGTCTCTCAAACTACACGTTCGGTTGCACCACCGTGCTCCGCCGTACACGGCCACCCGTGGTGTTTCACCACCACCATCTTGTTCCTCTCATTCTCATGAACCTCTCCAAGAAATTTCATGACCAACGGAGCTTTGTAGAGCTCTCACTCTCCCTCACTCTCCAAGGCCAAAATTGACTTCAAGTGGCCGATCCACCACCGTGCGCCGCCACCCACGGCCAAAACTCACTTCCACTAGCTTCATAAACATCCCTAGACCATTTCCTATCAATTTGGTGTCTTGGTTTGTCCCCGTTCAAAAGTGGGTATTTTGCGACCCACGGCTACAGTGCATTTGCACTGTTACGTTGCTTTCCGCCCATTGTTTGCCGCGCGCCGAACCTTCTAAAAATACCGTATGGCTCTGTAAGTATTTTCCCAAGCTTCGTTTTAGATTTAATATATTATTGCCTTTACAATAAATTATTTTGTCATCTGGTTGGTTTGTTGATTCCAGACTGAGTCCGAGGAGTTCGGGGGTCGGCTGGATTTGAGGAAGGAGATGTTTGTTGATTGTTGGTGATGTTTGGGTTGTGTTGGTTATTTTATGTGATTTAATTGCATGGCATTGAATTTACATGATCATGTGCGTTTATTAAAAATGGGTTTCTCATGTGTTAAATTGTCTTTGGATGCGTGTGTCTCACGAGCTCAAGCCGGGATGAGTTATTATCTCGGTGGAGCTCCTCTGATCACTCGGGAGTGGATAATACTGAGTGACATCCCCTGGGTTGTCGCTGGGCGACGACCGGATCGCACGATACGGTAACGCTGTCGTGTCGACTCCGTGGTCCCTGGAGTGGCGGGGACTAGAGGATGGCCTGGCCAGGTATGCGCTGGGCGTGAGTCTGGGCATCACTCGTGTAGGTGTCACATGCGTAGTCGTTACCTACGGTGTGGCACAGAGCCAGAGCGTGCGGATGATCCCTAGGGGAGATCATGGTGCATGCATAATATGGTATTGTTTTGGATCGCTTGGATATGGGTCATTATCTGGGATAATGGCGAGTTTTGTGGCATGTGGCTTGTGCTCCATTTTCTGGGAAAATGGTGGATTAATGGTTGGGCCATTATCTGGGATAATGGCGATGACTGGTTTTAAAGAAAATGTTTTCGGGCCAAATGGGATTTTAGCGTGCGTGGAAAATATGGTTTTCGGGTTGCGCATTGGGCATAATTCATGCATTTTTGTTTTGGTTGTAATATGTTTTTATCTTGCGTTGTTTGGATTTTACTTACCTGCGGCACCATTTTTGGTACAGTAGATTTTGGTACAAAGTTCGAGGAGGAGGAGGAGGCTGAGCCAGAGGATGCGGCTCCGCCGGAGTTCTGAGTTGAAGTTTATGTTTTAGTTTTGGCTTTGAAACAATATTTGTATTTGTATTATTTTATTATGTATGTTTTGAACAGTTTTGTATTTTATTTAAGAAAAATTCTGATACTTAGTATATGTCTTTGCTATCCGCTGCATATTTTTTCGTGCACATTTGTCGCTTGCACACACTTGGCACTCGTCGAAAGGATGGTGACCCATGTTGTCACCGTCCGGACGTCTCGATTTCCCCCGTGTCCGTGCGCGGGGATTTGGGGCGTCACAATTGACAAATCTTGATTTTTAATGTTAATTTTTTATGCTCACCATATTGTAGCAGACAGCTCAGCTATTGACATTAGTGGAGCCCAGTTCCAAGAAACAGTATTAGGGAGTCAAGAAATTGTAATATTTGTTGCTATCTTCATATTTTAATAGGATTCTACAATTTCATTTCGTATTTTCATCATATTCATTATAGATGCAATTTGGGTTGGATGAATCACAACTGGAGTGTATGGATGGGACACAACCAGATCAAACAATTATATTGTTCAATTTTTAAATACTGATATTTTTTGTGTATTGGTTGTTCAAACATTATGATTTCCTCCTAACTCTTTCAATATTTAACATATTCTCATTACAAATATATAAATGATATTATAAAAATAATAAATACAAATTATATGATCTGTTTATTCCAAATTAAATGAAGCTCACAATTTGTTGTTTGCAGGAATTACCATGCACAGTTCTGTTACGTACAAGCGATCCTATACACACATTGGTACCCATGCTGACGTGGACTTTATTGTCAGATGCCTAATAAAAAAAAAGGGTAGAAGAAGAAGAAGAAGAAATAGATGAAAACCCGAAGAAGAGAAGCAGGCAGCGAACGCCGGTTTCAAGCTTCATCTTCTCTTCCTTGAGAAATCATAAAATCTTTGCCATCTTCTCCATTTGTTGCAGATTTCTGGTGAGATTTTTTAGATTGGTGATAGCAGATTCTCCTTACAAAGTAATCGATGCTTAAATTTTCATGAACAAGTAGCACCAAAGATTAATGCTTTGTTTAAGGCAGAATGACAACCACAACTTCTCCCTTTCCTTTGACCTTGGGGTTGGGGCCGGGTGGGGGCACCTTCCAAAGGATAACGACACTCCAGACAGCTATGTGCTGGACGTTCCTACGCATCCAATTTATCTTCTAACTTGTGTTTCTGATGTCATTTCCAAATTAATAGAGAGAAATCAATAAAAAAAAATAATAGTCTAATATAGACTATAGTTATACTAAATCACGATAACTAATACTAATATATAGTTATACTAATAGTCTACTATTAATACTAATATACTATTATATAATTTATATAATTATTCTAATCACTATAATTAATACTATGTATAGCTAGACAGTATACTTATCATTATAATTAATACTAATCACTATAATTAATACTTATAGAGTTATATTAAATCACTGATTCACCATAACTAATATTACTAATATATAGCTATATTAATAGTCTAATACTATTATAATTTATATAGTTATACTAATCATATTAAGTTAATAACTAAATCACTATAAGTATAACTATATATATTTAGTATGAATGTATTATTATATTCTTTAATGTATAGCTATAATATATAGTACTAGTATATATTAATATATTAACATATTATAAAAGTTATAGTATAAATTATAATATAGAAATTATAATATACTAAATCACTATAACAGTATAACTAATACTAATCTATAGCTATACTAATAGTCTACTATTAATACTATTATATAGTTATACTAATTACTATAATTAATACTAATATATAGCTATACAGTATACTTATATAGTTGTACTAATACTATTAGTCTATTATATAGTCTAAGACTCTCAATTCTATAATATAGGCTATATAGCTATAACTAATACTAATATTCATATTAATACTAATAATGTAGAGTATAATTATACTAACTGATTGATTCAACAGAACTAATCTTACTAATATAATATAACTATACTAAATTACTAATAGTCTAATACTAATACTATTATATAACTATACTAATTATAAATTCATAATAACTAAATCGTTATAAGTACTCTATAACTATATATATTTAGTATCAATGCATTATTATATTCTTTAATGTATAACTATTAAATATAATATATAGTACTAGTATATATTAATATATTAACATATTATAAGTGTTATAGTATAAATTATAATATATCATATATGTACAAATTTATAATAGTATTAGTATAGCTAACTTAATATGCAATATGTTAGTATTAAATCACTATAACTACATAGAATATTAGTAATATAGTATTTAATATAACTACTTAGAGTATTAGTATAACTACATAGATTATTAGTAATAAGAGTATTACTATTATTTAATATAGTATTACATAGAGTATTAATAAATTTGTGGGTTTTGAAGAGATATAGTAATACTAGTATATTTCATGTAGTATTACTATTATTGTTGGGAATAGACCGAATAAACAAATGCTAAGTTGAAGCAAATAATAGCGGAAGCAACAAAATAAACACAAGCACACAAAGAACACCAAGATTTAAGTGGTTCAGCTCAATGTGAGCCTACGTCCACTGTCGGGCTCGGTTTCAAAACTTCACTATGAACAAAGATGGAGTACAAGAGTATTGATCACAAAATCCTTAATCCTAAAGCCCCAATACACTCAATGGATTCTTAGGATTGTATACAAAAGGATTCTAAAACTCTCTCAAAATGTGGCTGCCTCTCTCACTCAAAACTGAAGAGAAAATTATGTATTTATAGTACACGGCGCTATTCCCGAACATTCGCTCGAGCGGACGTCGAGCGAAGTGTCGAGCGCACGTTAGGGTTACATTCTCGCTCGAGCGGACAGTCGAGCGAGGGTCGAGCGTTACACTCTGGATGAATTCGCTCGAGCGGACAGTCGAGCGGAAGTCGAGCGAAACTCTCGGGAAGAGTTCGCTCGAGTGGACTGCCGAGCGGAGTCGAGCGTTGCTCTCTGGAAAAATTTGCTCAAGCGGACAGTCGAGCGGAACTCTCGGGAAGAGTTCGCTCGAGCGAACTGTCGAGCGAAGCCTCAAACAATACATCTTCACAAGGAAATCAAGCCAAACTCAACAAATCTCCACCTTGGCTTGAATTCCGTCAAGCCTTAACCCAAAAAACCATTAACCAAGAAATCGAACCCCTCCACCAAATCCCCTAAGGGAATTATGTACTCCGAATACCAATCAAGTCCAAGCAAAGTTTGAACTTGTATACTGGAACTGGCTTTGTCATCATATCTGCTGGATTCTCAGTAGTAGCAATCTTCTGAATTTCTAACACACCCTCTGTAACAACTTCCCGAAGGAAATGATATCTGACGTCAATATGCTTTGTCCTCTCATGATACATTTGATTTTTGGTCAAATGTATTGCACTCTGGCTGTCACAAAACACTGAAATTGAATCTTGCCGTAATCCCAAATCACTGATCAGACCTTTCAACCAAATGGCCTCCTTAACAGCCTCAGCTGTTGCCATATACTCTGCTTCTGTAGTTGATAAAGCAACAGTAGATTGTAGTGATGCTTTCCAACTAATAGCAGAGCCACACAAAGTGAAAACATACCCGGTTAGTGATATTCTCTTATCCAAGTCCCCAGCATAATCAGAATCAACATAACCAACCACCCTTGAATTGTAGTCAGTTTCTCTATCAAATATTAAACCAAGGTTCGAAGTACCTTTCAAATACCTGAGTATCCATTTCACGGCCTGCCAATGAGCTCTACCCGGGTTAGCCATGTACCTGCTAACAACACTCACTGCCTGTGAAATATCTGGACGAGTACAAACCATTGCATACATAATACTGCCAACTGCATTGGAATAAGGAACACTAGCCATGAAGCGTTCCTCCTCATCTGTCTGAGGAGATAGGGATGCTGAAAGTTTAAAATGTGTAGCAAGTGGTGTACTTACTGGTTTGGAATCAGACATTCCAAACCTCCGAAGAACTTTCTCAATGTATTTTCCCTGGGACAAATACAACTTTCCAGCTTTCCTATCTCTGTGGATCTCCATCCCCAAAATCTTCTTTGCAGCACCTAAGTCTTTCATTTCAAACTCATTTCTAAGTTGAGTTTTCAACGAACTAATGTCAGATATGCTTTTAGCAGCAATAAGCATATCATCAACATAAAGTAGCAAATAGATGAAAGACCCATCAGATAACTGCCTATAATAAACGCAACAATCATGGCTACTCCTACATAACCATGATCTATCATAAAAGAGTCAAAGCGTTTATACCATTGCCTCGGAGACTGTTTTAAGCCATACAATGACTTCTTCAATCTGCACACATGATCTTCTTTGCCTTGAACAATGAACCCCTCCGGCTGATGCATGTAAATGGTCTCCTCCAGGTCACCATGCAGGAACGCTGTTTTAACATCAAGTTGCTGAAGCTCTAAGTCATGTGCTGCCACTATGGCAAGCAACACCCTGATCGAACTGTGTTTCACAACTGGAGAGAAAACTTCGTTGAAGTCGATGCCTTCTCTCTGACTATAGCCTTTTGCAACCAAGCGTGCCTTGTACCTTGCATCTGCAACATCTTGGATTCCCTCTTTCCTTTTGAAAACCCATTTGCAACCAACAGTCTTCGTCTTCTTAGGCAACTAACCAAATCCCAAGTTTGGTTCTTGTGAAGAGACTCAATCTCCTCAGTCATTGCTGCGCACCATTGTGCACACTCCTTACTTTTGACAGCTTCTGAATAACTGGAAGGCTCTTGACCATCTATGTCCTCTGCTGTAGTAAGTGCATACATCACCATATCTGCATGAGCATATCTTTGAGGCGGTCTGATCTGCCTCCTTTGTCTACCAGTAGCAATACTGTAATCTTGCTCATCCTGTGCGCCATCATCAAAATCAGGATCATGCTCATCTGAAATGACATGATCTTGGGTGTCGTCTGGCACCCCTTTTGAAGCCTCAACCTGTGACTCCACCTTCTTGCCATTACTCTGCTCTTCACCTGTAGACACAGTAAACTCCTTCCTCGGATTAAGCATGGATTGTTCATCAAATACAACATCCCTACTAATTACAAACTTAGGTGATTTGGGATCAGTACACCATAACCTGAATCCTTTCACCCCACTAGCATATCCAATGAATATGCCCTTCTTTGCCCTTGGCTCAAGTTTTCCATCATTAACATGGAAATATGCAGGACAACCAAAAACTTTCAAGTTTGAATAATCAGAGGGAGTACCTGACCATACCTCATTTGGAGTTTTTAAACCAATAGCTGTGGCTGGAGAGCGGTTAACCAAATAGCAAGCTGTGTTGACTGCTTCAGCCCAAAAATCTTTAGACAAGCCGGCGTTTGAAAGCATACTACGGGCTCTCTCCAAGAGAGTCCTATTCATCCGCTCAGCTACTCCATTTTGTTGTTGAGTATGTCTCACTGTGCGGTGCCTCACTATGCCTTCATTTTTGCAGAATTCATCAAAATCACCTCCGCAAAATTCCATACCATTGTCGGTTCGGAGTCGCTTAACCTTCTTGCCTGTTTGATTTTCAATCAAAACCTTCCATTGTTTAAAGTTAGCAAATACATCGCTCTTATGTTTTAGAAAATAAGTCCAAACCTTCCGTGAGTAATCATCAATAAAGGTAAGCAAATACTGGGCTCCACCTTTCGATGGAACTGAAGATGGACCCCAAAGATCAGAATGAATATAGTCCACAGTACTTTTAGTTCTGTGAACTCCTGTAGTAAACTGAACCCTGCACTGTTTTCCAAACACACAATGTTCACAGAATTCAAGTTTTTTCTATCTTCTGATTGCACAACAAATCCTGCTTACTCAGGATAGACATCCCCTTTTCACTCATGTGACCCAAACGCATGTGCCATAGACAGGTGTTGTCTGAGTCTGGATTATCTGAAACAGATACTGCAGCTGTACCTGTCAATGTACTGCCCTGAAGGAAATAAAGACCATCTGTCATATCTCCTCTCATTACAATCATGGAGCCTTTACTGACTTTAATAGCTCCACCTTCACCGGTGTACCGGAAACCTAAAGCATCAAGAGTGCCCAAGGAAATAAGATTTTTCTTCAAATCTGGAATGTGTCGAACATTAGACAATGTCCTGACAACCCATCAAACATCTTAATCCTAACTGAACCAATCCCAACAATTTTACACGCCATATCATTTCCCATCAAAACGGAGCCACCGTTGACTGACTCATAGGTAGTGAACCAGTCCCTCTTGGGACACATATGAAATGTACAAGCTGAGTCCATGACCCACTTGTCACCATAGCGACTATTTGAGCCACTAATTGCTAGAACAATATCTACGCCGTTAGGCTTTTCATCAGCAACGCTAACAGCATTAGAGGAACTAGTGCCTTCCTCTCTGTTTTTCAGTTTAGAACACTCATTTTTGTAATGACCAAATTTATGGCAGTAATGACATTTAACATTTTTCTTGTTAAATTTCGACTGTGAACTGCCCCTGGATTTACCCCTGTTCTTCTCTGAACTTTTCTCATATGATCTACCCCTACTAGATGAACCCTTAACAAACAAACCACTGGCTTGATTATCCGTGCCTTGTACACCCAATTTTGTTCTCAACTCCTTAGAGTTCAAAGCAGATTTTACATCTACCAAAGAGATGGTATCTCTACCATACAACATCGAGTTCACAAAATTTTCAAAAGATACCGGCAACGAACACAACACAATTAATGCTTGATCCTCATCATCAAGCTTAATATCAATATTCCTCAAATCCATAATAGTTTTATTAAATTCATCTAGATGATCGGAAATAGGAGTACCTTCCCTCATCTTGAGAGTGTATAGCCGCTGCTTCAAATACAAACGGTTGGTGAGCGACTTTTTCATATACAAGCTCTCAAGCTTGAACCAAAGACCGGAAGCGGTCTCCTCATCGGCAACCTCCCTCAAAACTCCATCCGATAGTGACAACAAAATGACACTATGTGCCTTCTCATCTTCTTCTCTTGACGGTGCAGGAGAATCCTCGGATACCTTCCCTTCCAAAACTTTCGACAAGCCTTGTTGTCGTAACAAAGCCTTCATCTTGATGCGCCATAAGCTAAAACTGTTTTGACCGTCGAATTTCTCCACTTCAAACTTTGCCATAGCCATTTCTCAACACTTTGCAAAGAGCTTGACGCTCTGATACCAGTTTGTTGGGAATAGACCGAATAAACAAATGCTAAGTTGAAGCAAATAATAGCGGAAGCAACAAAATAAACACAAGCACACAAAGAACACCAAGATTTAAGTGGTTCAGCTCAATGTGAACCTACGTCCACTGTCGGGCTCGGTTTCAAAACTTCACTATGAACAAAGATGGAGTACAAGAGTATTGATCACAAAATCCTTAATCCTAAAGCCCCAATACACTCAATGGACTCTTAGGATTGTATACAAAAGGATTCTAAAACTCTCTCAAAATGTGGTTGCCTCTCTCACTCAAAACTGAAGAGAAAATGATGTATTTATAGTACACGGCGCTATTCCCGAACATTCGCTCGAGCGGACAGTCGAGCGGAAGTCGAGCAAAACTCTCGGGAAGAGTTCGCTCGAGCGGACTGTCGAGCGGAGTCGAGCGAAGCCTCAAACAATACATCTTCACAAGGAAATCAAGCCAAACTCAACAATTATTACATATAGTTATTAGATATAGTATTAGTACTATTGTATTATTAGTTATAGTAAATAAGTTAATAACTATTACTAATTTACTATATACTAATAGACTAATAGTATTAGCGTACTTCTAATATATATATATATAAATATATATATAATGGTATACTATATGTATATATATTAAATATATCACAATATAATTATATAAGTTTTAAACAAAATTCCCTTGGATAAAAAAATGAGGTTTAAGGTGGACCGACCGAACTAGTCTTGTCCTTAGGGACTTCGATTGGGTCTAGGGTGAGAAAATCCTGAATCGAATATGTCCGATCTGGTCCACAAAACCTCTCAGAACTAGACCAGACTGAACTCCCCCCTACATTTATGTGTGGCATTGAATATTTGTTCTTGATCGTGTTCTTCCTTTTGCAGGTTTTAAGGTTGCACCGAGATTTTTCTGATCAAGCCAGTTGGCAGTTGCAGTCATTTTGACAACTAGTTCTAGTTAACAAGATTCTTCTCTCAAGTCAAGATTCTCTAATTGGGTTTTCATTTACTTTTCTATGAATTACTTGATCTCTATAAATTCTGCTACTTACTAGCTTTAACAAGTAGCTCTAGTTAAAGGCTTAAGTAACTTCAATTTTTCTAGATAATTTTTATTATTCCAAAATATTGTTAAATATTTTGTAGATGAAGATAGGGAAAGGGAAAGAGCATGTATCTCCTATAACGCTTCCTACCGCAAATACGTCAAGAAATCCATAACTCAGGTATGTGGAGTTTTCTCACCTCTTTAGTTTTTTTTTTTTTTTGCTCATTATCATGACATAGTTGCAAAGAGACGACATGGTCCCATCCATTTACCACAACACTAGCAATTCATTAAATCATGGTTCATAGATGACAAGTGTCCAAAATTAGTCACTTCAATGGTAAGACTTGATTTGTAGGATTCAAATTTTAAAATTTATATTTCAAATAAAATTATGTCATGTAAGTACTATACTAGATAGGTGTGTTGAAATGTATGTTATCTGAGCGGTACATAAATAAATGAAATTACAAAACTTGAATTTTGAACTTCCTTAGAATTATGCAATTTTCTTAACATGAAAGTTCCCAAGTATTCACCAAAGGTCCAAAGCTGTTAGTTACTCAAACAAGTCGTGTGAAAAATGAGTTTAGGTAGAGTTAGTGAAGTTGTAATTGACGGATGTGAAATGCATTTTTGATGACGTAATATTATACAAGTCTTTCGCGTGTGGGAGATGAGGGCCTAAATATGACTTGGTATAGTGATCAAGATAGGCTGTCTAGCAAGTTAACAGGCCTTCTCCGTATTGATAGAATTGGTTTTCTGTATATCTCGTAGTGGTATGGTGAGTTGCATTTGGTTTTATTTAGGGTTGGTTCTTTTTCTTTTGAATTATTGTGGCTTTTGGTTTTATGGGTATCTTGTATTGTGATTGACAATTTTATTTTATTTTTTTAATATATTTTAATATTTTTTATTTTATTATTATTATGCCTGGGTTTGGGTTTTTTTAATTATTTGTAATTACCAGGTATTTGTTTTTGTAACCACAATTTTTTTTCGTTATAAGTTAGAACTATCAATAAAATTAGAGTAATGTCTTCTTCTAATATAGATCTTAGCATATAAAAATGTAAAAAGATAAGTCTATTTTTTTGTGAGATTTATTTATTTTTTATAAAAGACTTTGTATCTAACCTGCATACAAAATAAGTTAATAATAAAAGCAACCAAAACGAAGTGTAAAGACAACCGATTAGAGCACTAGTAGTGGGCTCAACAAAGCTAAAATATAGTTAAAGAATAGCCAAAATGTGGAAAAAAAGTTGGCCTTCAACCAAATTTGGCCTTCAACCAAATGGCCTTCAACCAAATGGCCAGCCAAATTTGTTGAGCCAACTTCACTAGCTAAACATTATTTTTAGAATAAAATAATGCTGGATTCTTCTTTCACTTTAATTCTTCTAGTTTTATTTGTTTTTTTATGCGATTTCTACAACTTGGATTCTCAAGCTTTGATTGATTTTTTTCCTACATTTTTTATGCGATTTCTGCAGCTTGGATTCTCAAGCTTCTTTCACATTTTTGATGCGATCGTTATTGCATTTAAACCATCAAGAGAGCATAGAGTATATCAAATTAATAAATAAACACATAAAAGAAGTTATAAAGTTTGCAATTTATTAAACATTTACTGTTGTCTAAAAAATTAATATTTTAATAGAATGGTGAAAGATTTGTTGAGCCTATTATTTGATGTTGTAAAAAGTGACTAGCTAAAATTTGTAAAAGTGAATTGTTTAGCTAAATTTTAGCTAAAAATTGTTGAGTCCACTACTAGTGCTCTTATAAGATTCCAACACTGATATGTCAAAAAAATAAAAAAGCTTAATGAATGTTTTTTTAAAGCCCCCAAGTTATAAAATTCACTCGTTTTAGGAAACAAAAGTAAACTATTATATAGTAATTACAATTTTTCTAAATTTTTAAACAAAAAAAACAAAAAATAATATAATTTTTTTTAAATTCTAAAAAAATAATATTACAAAATAATATTTCAAGAATCAAATATATAACTGGGTGCTCCACAATGTGTCGGTGCCTGTTCTTCTGCTAGCTGTTGCTGTGGTTGGCAACAATTATCTTTCTCCAAGACTATCTTGTCCTTAACTTCATATTGTTAGGAGAACAGTAATGCCGTATCACTCTTTGATCATCATCAACATCATTATCGTCCATGTTGTCGTTTTGCTCGAATACAAAATCAACTCCCAATCTTTTATTATATTTATCCCAAACTTTATTAATTTGAAATGAAACACCAAAGTGATCCCCTTCATTGGTGATCTCATCCCGCCACTTGAGGGCACCACGTGGAAGGCACAACAGCCATAGTACTCCATCTGATTCCCGTCTATATCCACAAGAGAGGGTGTAGGCTACGGAAGCTAATTGACGTCCATTATTAATGATAGAGACCTTCAAATTGAAGTAAGAATTGGGCAACGGCTCAAAACCTTCCTGAGGTTTCAAAGCAATACCGACAACCAAACATGCTAACTTGGCATTTTTAGGTGGAGGCACTCGGAAACACATCTCATTCTCCCTACTTTGATGCCGAAACCATTCTGGTAACTCCCCTCCTATAAATTTAATTCTAGTACTCAATTTCCCATAGGATATAAATACTATAGGCTTCATCATCGTTAAATTATCGATGAAGGATTTGCCACCACTACTTGCATTCTTTTGTCGAAGCCCCTTGCAATCCTGCAATCCAAGGGATTTCAAATGGTTAAATCTAGTGATACATGATGCAGGGAGGCTAACGAAATTGTTTCCTGATAGATCTAATTCTTCTAGCGTGGAAAGGCAATCAAGACTCTTGAGGAAATCAACTTCTGCTAGATTACAGTTAGAGATGCACAACACTTTCAAAGCTGGAAACCACCCAACAGAGAGGCTCATATCTTGATTTTTGTTCCTCTTTGACGAAGCCAGCCAGCCCAAATTTGTTGATGATGATGACGACGATTTTGGAAACCTTCCAAGGTTTGTGCAACCCCAAATAAAAAGACGCTTGAGACGTGGCAACTTACAAATGCTTCGAGGGAGATCTCTAAGGTTCTTGCATGACAGTATTGATATAACTTCGAGCCCAATGAGATATTCAACTGATAAAGGCAGTTCTTGAATGAGACTGTTAGCAAATAGAATGTATCTTAAATGAGGAATTTCTCCCACAACATTTGGAAATTTCTCAAGACTTGTGCACCTAGCAAGTTCTAGGTATTGAAGACGTGGCAACTTCAGGTTAGGAAGGCGTCTAAGTTTAGAGCAATGTTTAACATCCAAACTAGACAGTTTGTCTAAAATTCCAACAGATCGATGAACCTCAACTAAATTGCAACAGCCACGAACATTCAAACTCTCAAGATTTGCCATCACTGAGACATCAGGGATGCATGTCAAGTATTCACAGTAAGAAAAATTTATTTTCCTCAAATGTTCAAAATCCTGGAAAATAAAGGTGAAAGGAACAATATTGTATCAGCTTTCAAGAATTACCAATATAATTTTTTTTTTACAAGTAAATTTTTTTAAAAGAAAAATTGATCCATACATCTGAATTCTTATTTTAAAATCAATAAAAGAGATAAGATATTTACCTTTATTCCTTCGAATTGCTTGATTTTACTGTGACACATGTTGAGAGTAACAAGTTTCTGAGGATGAAAATTGGACGGCAAAGATGGTGATGGGTATCCAGCCCAATCAAGCAATCTTAGCTCCTTAGACAAACTTTTAGGACCCTCTGAAAAGCATGCATGACGGATTATAAGCAGTCTAAGCCTCTGCATTTTTGTAAAGGCTCTAGGATTCAGCAAAATATCTTTTTGCCCGAGCAAATCTAGCTTTATGCCTTGAATTGCATTGGTTGCCTAATAAATCATAGAACAAGTGGACAACAAAATATTAGGACTTAGTTGATAGAAGAAAAATGATAACATTATAAAATTGATAGAACAAGTGAACTAAAGTACTGCCCTTACCGTGTTTTCAATTAGAACGTGGAGAATATCCTCATGAGACCATAATTGGCTTCGCTTTCCTGGCTCGTTGGGAGATTCTTGATGAACAATATTCCTACCCATCAATTGTATCACGTCATGCATCTGCAATCGGCCGTATTGATCAACATTCACCACAGATCTTTCAATGAGAACTTGTATTCCAATAACTGGATCAAAATCACACGCTTCCAAAATTTTTGTTACATAATCTGTGTCTTCTCCATTAAAGAAACACGCAATATCAAGGAAGATAGCCTTCTCATTGTCGTCCAATGCATCAAAGCTGATTTTAAGTCTTTCATAGATATCTTTATCAAGACTTTTTCGCATTTTACATGTTGTGCTTTCCCATAGAGGTTTGTTTCTACCACATAGGAGAGATCCTAGCACAACCAGGGCCAAGGGAAGGCCCTTGGCGTACTGAACCACACTATTTGTGAGCTCCTCGTACTCTTTTTCAGGATAAGATTTATGGAAAGCATGCCAACTAAGAAGTTGAAGAGCATCAACATCACTTAATTCTTGGACCTTGTATTTTGTTTCGACCCCATGAGTATCTAGCACGCGTTGATCTCTGGTTGTAATAATGATTCTACTTCCTGGACCAAACCAATTCTTATCTCCTGCTAATTTCTCAAGTTGTTCCAACTTATTGACATCATCAAGAACTAAAAGAACCTTCTTATTGCAGAGCCTCTCCTTTATTACATTAATTCCTCTATCCACACTTCCCACCTTTAAGTTGGTATTCATGCCCAAGGTCTCAGATAGAAGTGATTCTTGCAATTCAACAAGGTCGCACCGGATTGTAGTTTCTCGGACGTTAGCAAGAAAGCTGCAACTATGAAATTGATTAGCAAATAAGTTATATACATCTTTTGCGATAGTGGTTTTTGAAGTTCCCAAAGTACCCCTGTAAAACCACAAAAGTGTCTACCAATTTCTTTGCACAAATTTATTAGATCTCAATCATCAAGATTATATAATGAATCAAATATTTAAAATAAACAATCAAATTTGCAAGATACAAAGATTGGTTACGAAGGGAAACCCTTTAAAGAACTCTTTAAAGGTAAAACCCTACGGGGCAGCCAAACCCAGGAAAGTCAATTTTATTATTTGAAGAACAAATACAAGCAATCATCAATTACAAAACCTTTGCAATTCGATTATCTTACTTGCCAAGAAAAACGACCCGTTTGTCTTCTACCGCAGTAGCAGCCAGAACCTCTGGCGATCTTCAAATGTTGCCTTTCCTCCTAGAACTCTAGGGACTGAGTTCCAATCACACGATCCTCCAACACGGGAGCACGATCACACTTAAAGAGAGATGAAAAACCCCATGAAAATTCTCAAATGAATTTTCTCACACATATGCTCTGAATAACCACTCTGAAATTCGTGGCTCTCTGATCTCTAAGAAGATACAAAATCGAATCCCTTTAAATAGAAAGTCTGGAAAGAGTTTCAGTCGCAGTAGGACTCTGCTGACGGTTAGCAATAGACGCGAAAACGCGTACCGACGGACTGCTAACATTTCGTGATAACTTCTTCTGTTATAGACTAAACTCTGTTCAGATTTCTTCTTGATAAGTGCAACACTATCAGAACTCGATTTTGACTTCAGGGACTTATCTAAACAGCTCCTAAAACTTCTAGATAGACTCATCCTTGTTTAGAGATAAATAAATAATTATTTTACATTCATCCACAAATTCAAATAATATGATAAGACAAGCCTTATCATCTCATCATCTAATCCTAGCCAATTTTTGCCTTAACAATCTCCCCCTTTGGCGGATTGATGACGGAACCAGTTTGATGAATGTAACTACCCTGAAAAATATCTCAATTAGCAAATCACAGAAAAATAGGAAATGATAAAGAGTTGTGATTTAATAAAAGCAGAAAAATCAGTTTATCCTAAACAAAACACATGCCAAGTTGTTTCTGAATTACAACTAAACAGGAAGTTAAGAACATGATTAACAAAACATGAACATGATTAACAAAACATGATAAGGTTCTCCCCCTTTGATGCTGCTGCTCCCCCTCAAACTTTTCTCCCCCTTTCGGTCAACAATCAGCCAAGAAGATCTATATTTCATCATCAGAGTCAGCTACACTGGCCATAATGTTTTGCACATCTAAAGAAAGTTGAACCAAGCGATCGTTCGCTTGTACACAATCAGAACGGACAGCAGCCAATTGTTGTTCCATCTTGGACTGACTTGCTTCCCATTTGGCTGTAAGGCCATCAATTTTCTGAGATAGCACAGCAAGTTGCTCAAGAACTTGAGAGTTGGGAATGGAAGGTTCAGGTGGAGAAGATGCTGACTCAGTAGTTAGGGGGCGCTTCTTAGTGATAACCGCCTCAGACTTTACCACAGTAAGTGCTGAAATGGGGCCCGGCAGCTTCATTGTAGGTTCATTTGCCCGAAGTGGAACTTTGGCCAGCATAGCCAATTTAGTAATTAGACTTCCAAAAGGGAGATTTAATTCTTTTTCCACATGTGAGCGATGAATAATATCAATGATATGCCGTGGAAAATCTATAGGAACGCCAGTAGCAAGTGCATACATGAAATATGCTCTTTCTAAAGAAATTTCTGTGTGGCGACTAATAGGCCATAGATTGGTCAGCACTATTTTGGCCAAAAGTCGAAACTGAGGCAGCATATGGTGGAGAGGCAGTCTGTTCGTTTTTGCAGTCCATTTAGGGCCATTTGGTCCAACAAACAGATTACGCATTGCGGTTTTAGTTGGAGCGCCCATGCCCTTGTATGGAAATAAAGGGGATTCTACCTCAGGAAGAGTGAACAAACCTTGGAGAATTGCAGGAGATACCTCAATTTGAATTCCTCGAACAATAGAAGAGATGCTATGATCATCTAAATTAAAATGGGCGATGTTCGAGTAGAATTCGCGAACCACTTCAACACAAGGTGTAGGTAAGGCATGTGTAAGCTTCTCCCATCCTCGTTCAATGAATATCCGGCGAATTAATTGGAAGTCTTCGGTAGGGAAGTCATTTATGCTAATCTCCCTTTCACCCAAGACGGGTCTCTTGGAGAAAGTATTTCTATATGCAGTTTCAGCTTCAATCGACGTAAAGCGATCAGGAGTGGCTGCTGTGGGAGCCGTCACAGATGGTGATGGAGGAGGAGCAGAAGTGTCTCCCAATTGCATAGGTTCAAGTAATGGAACATCCTCACTTGAGGAGTTCTCAGATGGCACAGGACGTGTGACCCTTTTGCGTTTTGCCCTTTCTTTGAACCTCATCTGTAGTAGTACAATAACCAAAAGAAAATGTGAGAATCAAAATGAGATGAATATCTTATTTGTAAAAAAAATGATATATATATATAATAATAAATTTTTTTTTTTTTTTTATGAAATGTTTGTTGTGAACAAAGAAAACTACTCAGCCATGATAGCTTTACAATGTGTATAAGAAAATCCTGAAAAGCAGTTCAAAAGAAAAAAAACTGAGATGAGTCAGGAAATATTTCAAGCACTTGGTGGGCATTCTAAAGAACCAAAAAACAAACCAATGTGAGCAATATATCCTTATCCTCAATACATGTAAACAACCCACCTCAAATGAGTAACTTATATTGATTTCAAACCAGCCCAACCAAGAAAAAAAAATAAAATAAAAAGCCTCTCATAAATCTACTAAAATCCACACTTACCCTAGAAATAAAAGAAATCCAAAAAAGAAAATATAGCAAATTTACCTTGATGATGTAGAGGAGAGTAGAATCAGATGAGCTTAAAAATTACCGAGAGGATGAAAGTGAAAGAAGGATTCAGTGGGCTCAAATGAGGAGGGATGGATGGGAAAGAGATTCAGTCCGTGTGAAAATAGAAGAGAAAGAAAGGGGGAAGTCTATGTGTATACGGCAACCAAACAACAAGAGTAATAGACTCTTTATGAGCCATGTGCCTATCATGTGCCTCCACTAACCCACTTGAGTACTTACTACTTATCACACTGGGACTCATCTCACGTAAACACTCTGGGACTTACTCACATGGATGAAGCACTTAGGCTCTTTTCTCACATATACCGAACAAAACCTTTTTTTTTTTTTTTTTTTTTTTTTCTTTCTTTCTTTCTTTATGAAAATAAAACAGAATAACAAGGAAAAGAAAAAAAACGTTTTGAACTTTATTTTATTGAAATATTATATATATATACATAAAAATAAAGCACATGTATATCCTCATCTTAGTGCAATCATAGTGAATTTTACACTAAAGAAAAATCTGACCAGTACCACATTCTAAATAGCAGCAGTCACTATAGATATTCACTCCTCATAAAAACATCAATGTCAAAGTCCATGTGAGTGTGTGAGTGAGTATACTTATGCCATAAAACATATATATATGTATTCATTTATTTATTTATTTTGTATATATATGATTTTTTTTTTCTTTTTTTTTAAACTTCTTTTCATGAGTATTTTGCTTCTAACATATGCTCACAAGAGGTTGTTACTTAACTTAAAAGTCAAACTTTATGCTAGGGCCTAGATACACAAGCATCTCCTCCAAACACTAGTTTGCATAATCCCCTTTTTGAGTCCATTTTTGTTGCTCATCTTTTTCCATAATGATTTGAACAACGATTTTTTCTATATGGACTGAAGGTGATTGATCCGTGTGAGGTGTTTGTCTTTTTCCACAATGATGTAACACCGACTTTTTCTATATGGATCACTCTTTGTGTTTAGCAAGGGGAGAGCTATCTAATGTACTAGGTTCAACTAGTATTAGTCAATTTAAGGCACAAACGTCCCCTTTTATGAGCATTGCAGTAGACAAAATGATCTTTTGAGCATGACATGCATATGTACAAGTTTCTCACAGTGCATAGAATATGAACTTTGTCAAGATGACCCATAGGGTTAGTATGCATACAGTGTTCTGTGCTATAAAGAGCAGTGCCCAGTTGCAGAATTTTTATCAAGTAAAATCACACATGCTCAACACTTTGATTTATCAACCATGTACTTGTACTGAAAAAATTATTTTTTAATTTTTAAAACTGAAACAGAAAAAAAAACAAATAAAAAGAAGTAGAAAAAAAAACAGTAAAAGCTAAACTAATGAGAAAAAAAAACTCTTACTTGGGATCACACACCCCAATGGCTTTCCTTAAGAACTCAAACCTGAGACCATCCAAGGGTTTGGTAAATAAATCAGCCAGCTGATGTTCAGTAGACACATGCTCTAAGGATACTATTTTAGATTCAACCAAGTCTCTTATAAAATGATGTCTAATGTCAATGTGCTTGGTTCGTGAGTGCTGGACAGGATTTTTGGAAATACTTATAGCACTAGAATTATCACAATAGATTGTCATAGTATCTTGAGAAAAACCATAGTCATCAAGCATCTTTTTCATCCATAGGAGCTGTGTACAACAACTTCCAGCAGCTATGTATTTGGCTTCAGCAGTAGATAAAGAAATAGAATTCTGTTTTTTACTCATCCAAGCCACAAGATTACCACCTACATAAAAGCATCCACCTGTGGTACTTTTTCTATCATCAGCATTCCCAGCCCAATCAGCATCCGAATAACCAACAAGTGTTAGATTAGTGTCTTTTGAATACCATATTCCATAATCAATAGTAGCATTAAGATATTTTATGATTCTTTTTACTGCAGTAAGATGGGATTCTTTAGGATTAGCTTGGAATCTAGCACATACACCAACACTAAAAGTTATATCGGGTCTACTAGCTGTGATATATAATAGACTTCCTATCATGCTTCTATAAAGAGTGGGGTCAATGTTTTTACCTGTAGAATCATTGCTGATTTTTACTGAAGTGCTCATGGGAGTGCGAGCATTGCTTTTTCCTTCCATTCCAAACCTCTTAACAAGATCTCTTGCATACTTAGATTGTGAGATAAAAATTCCTTCTTTACTTTGTTTTATTTGAATGCCCAAGAAAAAATTCAGCTCACCAATCATACTCATTTCAAATTCAGATTTCATTTCATTTGCAAAATCATGTGCAAGAGACTCACGTGTAGCTCCAAAGACAATATCATCAACATAGATTTGAGCAATTAGAAGTTGTTTACCTGATCTTCTTATGAACATAGTTCTATCAGCTTGTCCTCTAGTGAAATTATTATCAAGTAAGTAAGCTGTCAATCTTTCATACCACGCACGAGGAGCTTGTTTTAACCCATAGAGGGCCTTCTTCAACCTGTACACATGGTCAGGATAAAGATGATTAGTAAACCCTTTAGGTTGTTCAACATATACCTCTTCATGTAATAGTCCATTTAGAAAAGCACTTTTGACATCCATTTGGTATAATTTGAAGTCTAAATGACATGCAAGTGCAAGTAAAATGCGGACAGATTCCAAACGGGCCACGGGGGCAAATGTTTCATCAAAATCAATCCCTTCTACTTGAGTGTAGCCTTGTGCAACAAGCCTTGCTTTGTTTCTCACAATGGTCCCATGTTCATCAGACTTGTTCTTGAAGATCCACTTAGTTCCTATAACATTGTATTTTTCTGGTCTAGGAGCTAATTCCCATACATCATTTCTAGTGAATTGATGAAGTTCTTCATACATTGCGTTAACCCAACTTTCATCATTCAATGCTTCTTCAATTTTCTTCGGTTCAACCTGTGACAAATAACACACAAAGGAAACTTGATTTAGTACTCTTTTTCTAAGTCTCATACCTTCATCTAGATCACCAAGCATATTTTCTTTTGGGTGATTTTGAGTGACTCTAGAAGAGGGTTTTTTTTCTTGTGAGTTTAATGGTGTTTTTTCTGTATGATCTTCTTCATCTTGTTCTTGAGAGTCATTTTCAACATCCTGCACCAATTCCTTCATATTTTCAAGTTCCTCCATAGTAGTCTCAGCTGAAATATCATCAACAATAACATTAATTGATTCCATAACAGTTTTAGTGCGTAGGTTGTAAACTCTATAAGCCTTACTATTTGAGGAATAGCCTAGAAACACTCCTTCATCACTTTTGCTTTCAAATTTATGAGTGTTTTCTCGATCTCTCAAAATATAACATTTGCTTCCAAAAATTCTAAAATACTTTACTGTAGGTTTTTTATTTTTCCACAAACCATAAGGAGTAAGCTTGGTGCCCGGTCTTAGAACCACTCGATTTAGGATATGATTAGCGGTATTTACAGCTTCTCCCCAAAAGTGCAATGCCATCTTTTTGTTGCTCAACATGGTTCTAGTCATCTCTTGAATTGCTCTATTTTTTCTCTCCACTACTCCATTTTGTTGTGGAGTAATAGGTGCAGAAAATTCCTGATGTATGCCCTGTTCATCACAAAAATTAGTGAAATTAATATTTTCAAATTCTCTACCATGATCACTACATATTCTAGAGATAGAAACTTCCTTTTCAATTTGTAACTTCTTAAACAGCTTCTTGGCAAGATCAAAAGCTTCCAATTTTTCTCTCAATAAAATAGACCATGTGAATCTTGAGAAGTCATCTACAATCACCATGATGTATCTCTTTCCACCAAGACTCTCGGTTTGAGTAGGACCCATCAAGTCCATATGCAACAGCTCAAGTGACTGAGAAGTGAGTATGTGAGTAGTTTTCTGATGTTGAGCTCTGGTTTGCTTTCCTTCTTGGCATGCTCCACATACTATTTTCTTGATTTTAATAGCCTTAGGCAGTCCATCAACAACTTCTCTTCTTGATATCTTTGATAACTCTTTAAAATTGATGTGTCCAAGTCGTTGATGCCATAGTTCAGACTCATCAAGTACAGTCCTATAACACTCTAACCTTGAACTTGAAGAGATTCCATAGCAATTATCTGAAGTTCTAGTGCCTTTTAGAATCCATTCTCCAGCTTGATTGTATATATTGCATTCATCTTTGGAAAACTGCACAGAGAGATTTTCATCACAAAATTGACTAATGCTGAGTAAATTTGCTTTTAGACCATTAACAAACAAAACATTATGTAAGGAAGGTAATCCAGGTATTTCAATACTCCCTTTTCCTTCTACAGCAGCTTTGCTTCCATCTCCAAAAGTCACAGTGCCTCCAGTTGTTGGTTCAATCTTCTTGAATAATGCTTTGTCTCCAGACATATGCCTTGAACAAGCGCTGTCCAAATACCAAGAACTATCTTTCTTTGCTCTAAGTGCTGTGTGAGCAACAAAGCACACAACATCCTTTTTATTCACCCATTTTACATTGGTTTTTGACTTATTCTTTTCATTTGCACTGTTTTGTAAAATCTTATTTTGGAAACAAAAATCTGCCAATTCCCCAAGTTTGAGACTTAAAAAATTTATCTGTTGATTCATATTCTCAACTTGATCTTCTAGACTCTTTCCTCTTCTTTTTATATTTCTTTCACCACTCATTTTCTGCACTTGGTAAAAGTTAAAACAATGTGGTCTTATATGACCAACAATTCCACAATTATGACAAGTAGGAATGAATTTATCATGCAGAAATTTTGAATGAACTGGTTTGGATGATACTTGATTTTGAGCATTCTTACCTTGACTTCCTTTTACAAAAACTATACCTTTAGATGATGAAGCAGCGGATGATGAGGCTAGTTTTTCTTTTCCTTTTGAAGTCATATATCCTACCCCAGTTCTATCATTATTAACTTTCTGACAACTCAACATTTCTTCTAACTTTTCTGTTGCTGTCTTTTCTTTGTTCTCCTGAAAGTCTTCTAATTTCTTTTCTAAAACAGTCTTTTGAACATTTAATTTTGATATTTCAACATCAGAATTTTTTAGTGCCTCTAAGAGATTATTTTTCTCACCTTCTATAGCAGTGAGTCTGTTGTACAGCTTCTTATTGAGTTTCTTTAATTTGACTACTTCTTCACATACCTCATTATATGCTTCTTGTATGCTAAAATCCTGATCAGCTTCAACAAGTGCTACATCCGAATCACTAAAAGCACATTCACTTTCAGCTTTTGTTAGATCAATCTCAGTAAGATCATTTACAATAGAAGAAAAAGCCATAAAAGATGTTTCATTTTCAGAAGATGAATTTTCAGAATCAGAACTGTCACTAAGTGACACATTCAAAGCTTTTCCTTTACCTTTTCTGAAATTTGGACATTCAATTCTTATATGACCATACCCAGAACATTCATGACATTTCACTTTGTCTTTCTTTTCATTTTTATCTCTATTCCAGTTTTCAGATTCATTTTTCTTACCAGAAAATTCTTTTCCTTTTTTTGATTTTCCACTACCTTTTTTATTAAACATGAATTTTCTAAATTTTCTTGCAATGAGAGCTATTTCCTCATTATTTAAACTTTCTTCATCAGAAGAGTCCTCATGAATTTCTTTTACAGTTTTCAAAGCAATGGACTTACCTTTTCTTGTTTGAGGAAGCGAAGACTCATATGTTTGTAAAGATCCGACCAGCTCTTCAACTTTTATTGTATCCAAATCTTTACTTTCTTCAATAGCAGTAACTTTAGGTCTGAATCTTTCAGGTAAAGACCTTAGAATCTTCCTCACAATTCTTGAATCATCAACTTTTTCTCCGAGATTAAACCTGGAATTAACAATGTCATTAAGTTTAGCATAAAACTCATTAAAATTTTCATCTTCCAGCATCTTAATCTCCTCAAACTTAGATGTTAACAATTGTAATTTTGAGTTTTTCACAGTTTTTGTTCCTTCATGCGTAACCTCCAGAATTTCCCATGCTTCTTTAGCAACCTCACACATGGAGATTATTTTAAATTCTTCAGGAGATACAGCCATGAAGATAGCATTCAGTCCCTTGCTATTCCAATTACAGTTGCTGATTTCTTCTTTTGTCCAAACATCAATGCTTGTTGTAGGTTTAGTCCATCCCTTTTCAACAGAGTACCACACTCGTTCATCCAACGATTTGAGAAAAGAGCGCATGCGTACTTTCCAATATGCATAATTTTCACCATTGAAGTGTGGTGGGGCAGTCAGTGATGACATATTGCAGGGGAACGGATCACACTCAGATGAGTGAACCACGCTCTGATGCCAATTGAAGTTCCCAAAGTACCCCTGTAAAACCACAAAAGTGTCTACCAATTTCTTTGCACAAATTTATTAGATCTCAATCATCAAGATTATATAATGAATCAAATATTTAAAATAAACAATCAAATTTGCAAGACACAAAGATTGGTTACGAAGGGAAACCCTTTAAAGAACTCTTTAAAGGTAAAACCCTACGGGGCAGCCAAACCCAGGAAAGTCAATTTTATTATTTGAAGAACAAATACAAGCAATCATCAATTACAAAACCTTTGCAATTCGACTATCTTACTTGCCAAGACAAACGACCCGTTTGTCTTCTACCGCAGTAGCAGCCAGAACTTCTGGCGATCTTTAAATGTTGCCTTTCCTCCTAGAACTCTAGGGACTGAGTTCCAATCACACGATCCTCCAACACGGGAGCACGATCACACTTAAAGAGAGATGAAAAATCCCATGAAAATTCTCAAATGAATTTTCTCACACATATGCTCTGAATAACCACTCTGAAATTCGTGGCTCTCTGATCTCTAAGAAGATACAAAATCGAATCCCTTTAAATAGAAAGTCTGGAAAGAGTTTCAGTCGCAGTAGGACTCTGCTGATGGTTAGCAACAAACGCGAAAATGCGTACCGACAGACTGCTAACATTTCGTGATAACTTCTTCTGTTATAGACTAAACTCTGTTCAGATTTCTTCTCGATAAGTGCAAAACTATCAGAACTCGATTTTGACTTCAGGGACTTATCTAAACAGCTCCTAAAACTTCTAGATAGACTAATCATTGTTTAGAGATAAATAAATAATTATTTTACATTCATCCACAAATTCAAATAATATGATAAGACAAGCCTTATCATCTCATCATCTAATCTTAGCCAATTTTTGCCTTAACAGTTTTACCTATTCCACCAAGCCCATGGATTCCAACCATGTGAACGTCATCATTCCCAACACTTAACAACTCACTCATGGAACGTATGTGAGAATGTAATCCGACTGGGTACTTCGCAACATCAAAAAATGTGCACTTCAATATTCTACTCGATATCTCCTTAACAATGGCCTGGATAAAATCGGACTCATGCCTACATGCCATTCAAACAGGACAATCTAGAAATCATACTATTACATATCAAAAGCATTTCAGGATCAATCTAGAAGTCGCTTATACGAAGAATCTGATCAAGGCTTTCTTTAGTGCCACTAATATAGAGGAATTAAGAAATGAAAAGTAAAGCAGGAATTAGGAATTGGAACCAATTAAGTGCAGTTACCATAAAATCAGAGAGAAATGAAAAAGAGGAGAGAGACCTATTTGGTTACACCTCATGTATTTGATATCAATGCTTGCATTAAAAAAAACTAAAAGCGTACCCATTTTTCAAATGCCAACCACACAAATTGGCTGCTTCTTTGAGAGCCACCTTCCACCTCAACACCCTCTGTATATCATCCTTGAAGTTCTTTTCATGCATATCCATCACTTCTCCAAACTGTTTCCGCACATCTGAAGGATCCACATCATAGAAAATGGGTTGAACCATTTGGCCAATCGATTTCTGACACTCGAGAATCTTGACGAGTTCATCTAAGCACCAGGTGGAAGTTGCATAGTTCTTAGAGAAGACGATGATGAAAATTTATATTTTTCAATGGCTTCCAAAAGTGCTGGGGAGATTTCGTCTCCCTTCTGAAGAACCACGTCATCTCTGAAGGTTTTGATCCCCTTTTCAATAAGAGCGTGATGTAGATGACCAGTAAAGGTATTGCGGGTATCTTCCCCTCTGAAACTCAGAAACACATCATGAATCCAAGGATGGGAAGAAGAAGAGGAGGAGGAGGATGAGACATTTGGGATGGCCATGGAAGAGATTGAAATCTTGGTAGCTTCTTTGAAGGAAGAAGGGTCAGGAGTTATTGAGTGCAGAGAGACATGTGAGTAAGGAGCTTTATATTAATGAAGTGGATCAAGATGGTTTGGGTGGGTCACGGTCAATTGTGTAATTAAACTCTCATGAAATTTCCTGGGCATTACCAATGAAGCTGCTACTTGCAAACTGATCAGCAATTTTCTTCTTATTTGACAAAAAAGGGTATGCATTACGCGTCGCTTCTAAGAAAAACTTGCCCTCAGTCTTTATCTCTCCCATCTCTCTGTCTTTCACGGAAAAGGATCCAACAAAGTTCACAACACTTGCTTTTTCTTTTTATAGCTCTTTCTCCCTTTGCTCTGAAAATTGAAATGACCCTCATAAGAATCCGTTTCTTTGGTGAGTACCCCACACGTCTTTTCTTTTTGAATACCTTTCATTACATTTTTTCACGGAAGGATCCAACAAAGCTCACAACACTTTTGTCCCTTTGCTTGGAAAATAATGACCCCCGTAAGAATCCATGGTTTCTTTAGTGAGTACCCCACACGTCTTTTCTTTTTGAATACCTTTCATTACATTTCTTCTAGGAAAACACAAGGAAGAATGGATGTTTGCTCCCATGGAGAAGATTGGGAATCACATGATTTACTTTAGGCTATAAACTTTGATGTAGTCGTTCGGTATAATTCCCATGGAGAAGATAAGAAGCTTCTCCGTGTTTATCACGTAATCTAATATTGAATTAACTTTAAAATCATATGAAAAGATTAATCATTTTAATAAATATTAGACGAGAAGTGTTGTTTCCCTAAAGACAAAGGTCCGCCGCACCAAGCCTCTGTTTCTCTAGCCCGACATCCTCCTTTTCTCTCTCTCTCGATCTGCACCTTCGCTCACCGTGGAACGTCCACCTCCCGTTCTCAATTTTTTACACTGGAAATAAATTTTATGGGGTTCTATTCTCGCAATTCGTCTCAGGATTAAAAAATGGGGAATATTTATGATTTGTTTGATCTAAAGGGGAATATTAAGAGCAGTTTATGTGGAGTATTTGAGACTCTTTAGGCAAACAAGTCTCTGGCTTCTATTGGATGTGGTATAAGTTGATGCTATTGAATCATTGACGGGAAAGTTTCTTTACCTATCAAAAAAAAAAGTGACGGGAAAATTTCTGGTAGAACAGTTTAGAAGCTGTTGATGTAAGGTGGTCACTTCTGCTGTTTATGAAAGAGTTTACAATCTAATCTTTACCCTTTGTGAATTCTGAGCCACTATATTGGATCTCGCGGAACCAGACTATGCTCATTTTAACTTGCTAAATTGACTAAAATACTTGCATCTAGTCAATGCAGTGCTCACAAGGCACGCAGGAACCATTGCGTAAAAAGAAGTGCTAAATCATATTATCAGTTGTTTCTTAAGGATTCTATAGTGTCTATAGGTCTAGGTGATACGAGACCACCGAGGGAATGTGTTGAGATTCTTTCAACTTGAAAACCATTAAGGAAGACAGCTTGAAATTTCTGCCTGATGTATTACCATTCCTTTATTGTAAGTTTCTAGACATCCCATTCTGCAATTTAGAGACATTTTTTCTTTTGTAAATACGTTCTTTGATAAAAAGTTAAATGCCTTACTTGCCTTTCCATTCTGTAAAAAGTTAAATACATTCTTACATAAAAAAGTTCACTGCATTACTTGCTTCCCACAGTTTATCCTCACTAACATGTTAGTATTACAGTTTCTCCACCTCTCCGTGTCTTTCTAACTGTTTTTGCTTCTGTGCATGGAAGATTACATGTTGAACCTTGACCAAAGTAGTCCATCCTGTCTGGATTTGATTCAAGAGCTGCATATATTTATATTGTTTGGAATTGTTCAATGGATAGGGATTGTTTGTGGAAGTCAAACTTCTGGTTGTCAAAAAATATATAAAACTGAAAAGTGAGATGAGATGCAATTAGCTACTTCTACAACACAAATGTTTTTTTTCCCCCGGGTTAGAATTATTGATTTATGTAGCTAGTTGGAAAGTAGTATAATGGTTTGAATAAAGAGAGAAATACAGGAGTATTTTGTGCTAAGGTGTTTTGGTTGGTCAAGTTTCGCTTCAAGGAGTTTGTGCTGTTGTAAATAGGATTAGTTATTCCTTGTCCAAAGAAAAAAAAAAATTAAATGATATTCTGGAGGAGAATTTCAGTTGGAAAATGTCTGAGCTGCAATAGTCTAAACTTCATCGAAAAATGCATTAGGAATTAAGCTTATCGTTTCTTGAAAAATTTGGAATTAAAGATGTTTCTGATTGTTCTCAATTATGAGATCATTTGTTAGGTTGAAGAACAGAAACCCAAGAAGAAGGCTCATAGTGAAAAGGAGCCCCGGATGAAGCACCATCATAGATGTTTAAAGAATCAAAAGCATTCATCATCCAGGAAACAATCAGATTCAGAAAATGAAGGGGTAAAGGGGATGACTGGCAGACACAAGAACTCAAGCTACGATGTGCATGTTGATTTATGCTACTTTTAGTCCCACACCGGTGGGTGAGTAAAAGAGGGGCATATCCTAAGGCTATAAATAAGAGGCTTAGCCTCTTAGTTTAAGTGCACCAGTCAAATGCTTAGCTAGTAACTTTTGATTCTAATTAAATTTCTCTAGTGTCCATTTTTGTAAAATGGGAAGAGGTATGAGTTAAAATTTTGCTAGTGGGGAAAGCTTTGTGGGTGTGTTTGGGGTGAGGAGAAAAATTGTGTGATTGTAATAATTTTTCACATAGTGTATTTTCTTCTCTGGGTCTGGTGGTTTTTCTTCTGTTTTGGAGTTTTCACGTAAATTTCTTGTGTTGTTATTATTTCTCTATTTTTTTTGTTATTCCTGCAAAGGGTAGATCCTAGGGGGGGTGAATTTGGGAGGTCCAAATTTCCAACAGTGCATTCTGGTTCAGAAGATGAATCTACTAAAAGAGAGAGCCTACTTAATAAGAACCGCTACAAGGGCTCAAGGGACAGAGAGTTGTCACCCTGTGGGTCGTCAGGCCCAAATGCGGCAAAAGACAATGGTCAAGATGCGATCAAGAGGAAACATGACGGGTCAGAGCAGGAAAAATTTATTCAGGTGGTCACAGAAATCTTGATGTTGTAGTATAGCCTCATAAATTGAGCAAATGGAATTGAAGTCTGTAGCATGTGTTAAAGTAGAAAAAGATGCAGAAAGTTAGTTATTTTCTGTTATTGTCTTTTATTAGTATAAATACATTCAGTGCTTGTAATTAATTCATTCAATCCATTCATGAAAGGTTTTCATTTCATTTTTCCTCTGCTTCTATTCTGTGTTCATCAGAAAATTGACACTTGATGTTGACGAAAAGGAAAGAGAAGGCAGAGGGTATTGTGATTCAAGTCATCACAATGGGATTGAGTCACACTTGATGCGCCACAATGTTGCTCCCAAACTTTCAGAGGAAGAGTGGGCTGCTAGGCTGCATGAGATGCAAGTGGATGCTGAATTGCATGAAGAGCAAAGATGGAAACGTTTGAGGAAGGCTGAGGAGGACGATGCGTGAGAAACTACCCAGGCCAGCTTATCTGGCGGCAGAAATTTCTTGGATGCTGCTCTGAAAAGTATCTATGCTCCTGAAAAAGGGGGAAGCTCTACAATTGAGGAGAGTGTCCGTCGCCGAACTCATTATTTGCAGGGTAGGTCCGAGGCGCACGAAAGAAATGCTTTTTGGCAGTAATGCTGCCTATCCTGCAGTTGATTGCTGCCTATCCTGAATAGTTTTAGTTGATAACTCCAAGTTTGCTTCTCCGCCTTGGCCCCCCTACACATGGGGTATCTCTCATGTATTGAAATGTGAACAGGGCGAAGTTATATAACACTCGCCATGTGTTTGTTATATCACATTTACAAATTAAGGCTGACAATGAAAATTTAACTACTCCCTAAGGAATTGATTGGTTTGGTCTGTATCCATTATTGTGGACCCAATTGATAACGGTGTAGGATGTTGATCGCAGACCTAACACACTAATTGGACCCAAGTTTCTTGGTACCGGACGAAAAATGGTTATACATTCAAATTATGATAATGTTTCGTTCAAACATGACTCATACGATGTCGTTTTTTAATGGTTACATGTGAACGTATAAAATGTTACATTCGAACGGTTCATGTACTTTCGAACATTAAGCCCACTTACGTTCGAACATGTAAGTTATTTGTTCAAATGCTAACTGGACAAATTGGCTGCCTCTTTGAGAGCCACCTGCCACCTCAACACCCTCTGTATAGCATCCTTGAATTTCTTTTCATTCATATCCATCAGTTCTCCAAATTGTTTCCGCACATATGAAGGATCCACATTGTAGAAAATGGATTGAACCATTTGGCGAAATGATTTCTGACACTCGAGAATCTTGACGAGTTCATCTAAGCACCAAGTGGAAGTGCATAGTTCTTAGAGAAGACGACGATGGAAATTTTAGATTGTTGGATGGCTTCCAAAAGTGTTGGGAAGATTTCGTCTCCTTTCTGAAGATCCACTTCATTTCTAAAGGTTTTGATTCCCTTTTCAATAAGAGCGTGATGTAAATGACTGGTAAAGGTATTGCGGGTATCTTCCCCTCTGAAACTCAGAAAAACATCATGATTCCAAGGATCAGAAGAAGAAGGGGAGGGGAGAAGGAGACATTTGGAATGGCCATGGAAGAGATTGAAATCTTGGTAGTTTCTTTGAAGGAAGAAGAGTTAGGAGTTATTGAGTGTAGAGAGACATGCGAGTAGAGAGCTTTATATTAAAGAAATAGATCAAGATGGTTTGAGTGGGTCATTGTTACTGTGTAATTAAGCTCTTGAAATTTTCTTGGCATTACCAAAGAGGCTATATTCTGCCGAAACATTGAGAGTTAAGATAAGATTAGATTTGAAAATATTGAATTATATATTGTATTTTATTTAAAAATTTTAAAAAATTATAATGATTAAATGATATGAAGTAAGATGATTTTATTATCGTACAAAAATGAAAACCTCACAATCTGTTGTTTGCAAGAATTACCTGCATGCGCATGCTGTGGCTTGCGAAGAATATGACCATCGCCCATGGTCAAAAGAGGCCAAAGTCTATCAATTGGGTCAACTCAGTGTTAACGACCTAAAATAATTCTGCTTATTATTTTTGCACATTATACATTATATCTTATTTAATTTTTTATAATTTTTTTTCATAATAAATATGTAGTGTATGGATGATAAATAGAATAATATAATTAATTTAATAGCAATAATAAAAATAATAAAAAATAATATTAAAATAAATAGAATGTATGGTATGGGATGAGGAACATTTCTCTAACAACGTATGGCGCACGTAGACAAGGAAGCATGGAAATCAAAGTCGTTCGGGACCACACGTTATCACTTGAAGCTAGACTTTGATTCACACGTCCTTAACTTATACCCGTGGCATTGAAGAAAAACTTGTCGTCAGTCTCTATCTCTCCCATCAGTGCTTTTCCTTTTTATGGATTTTTCTCTATTTGCTCGGAAAATTGAAATGACCTTCAGAAGGATGATGGTGGATTTTTGAGGGAGTACCCACAGGTCTTTTCTTTTTTACATTTCCTATAAGTTTTATCTGGAAGGAGTCAAGTCAAACTAGCACTTGTCTCGAGTTGGAGTTTATGTTTAGGTAAATTAAATTTGCTCAAATTTGGATATATATATATATATATATATATTTTTTTTTTTGTTAATATCTTTATAAAATTTCTATATACATATACCAATTATTATATTAATAAGGATTCAAATAACATGGTTAGGATTAGGAACATTATTTCCTCCTTATAAACATATAGATGGTACAAGTCGATTCCACCCAAAATATATATTAATACAAAATTGGATCCTAAAAAGAAATTCACAAACAGCCTCTTTAATTTATGGACCCTGCTACTCTCTGGCCTGCAGCTACTGCTCGTTGTTTTTTTTTTTAATGTTTTTTTAATCACTTTCTTAATTACTAAGTAAAAAAATACACTAATATACTGAAAACCACTTCCTTAATCACTAAGTAAAGAGAATAGATACTGAGATGGATAGGAACAAGATAAATCTGCTTCATCTTCCAAATTGTTCTATCAGTCTAATCCTGAATTTGCTTACGAAACTAGGGCTGTATGAGAAACCCCAACACATGCCACTCCTTCCAAAAGGCAATAGTAAGCTTGAATATGAAACCAATTTCAAGAGATTAAATTTCAAGAATTAAAACAGAATTAAAGATAACCAACCTAAAAAGGTATTCCAAAATGGTCACAAATCATTCGACCAAATGACCAAAAACATCTCAAGAAGGCTAAGGAAGCCACTATCAAAGCCCGTTAGAGCATTAGCATTGGCTTGGCCAAATGCATATCCAAATTTAGCCAATATCAACTTGAAAATACATTTGCCTATTCTATCTAAATTCAAGTCCCACATTGAATTAGCCATCCATTCTATATATAATAATAAAATATTATTAAAATAATAATTTTTAAAAAAAAATTTTGTTTTCTCACATTTTATAATTCTACCAATTTAATATTAACCAATATTATATTATAATTAAATTAATATTAATCAAACACTTACATAAACACTTACATAAACACCTAGTAGAAATCAAATATTCAAACACCATCTTAATTACAAAAAACACTTACATAAACACCAAGAGGAAATACATAAATCTGCACCTAGTTATCATATACAGCAGTTCAAATATAAACCCAGATCAGTGCAGTGGATGAAATTGATTCGAAAGAGGGTAGAACTTGTGATAGCTAATCTCAGCACCCAGATCAGACATATATTCAGCTATCAGTCTTTGACTTTCTCTGCATTTATTCAAAAGAGGTAAACATAGAATAGCAAATAAGTCACATTGTAGGGATTGGGTTGTGCACGGAGGATTTGGAATTATGAACTTATGCTGCAAATGGTAAGCAAAAGCATAAACATGGTGCAGAAGAAAATAATTAAAAACTTAATCTACCCTACGATGCGAATAGCATGTAATTACAAAATAAAACAAAAATGCAATATGCAAGCGCAGATGGCATGCTTTCTCAGCTCGTAATTGAGTCGATGAGAGTTTGTATGGCTTGATACTGGGCTAAACAAGCCAATCTCAATCCCATTCAAGCCAAATAACCAACCTGAAGAAGCCTACCAAAATAATCTACTCAGCTCAGCTCTGTTTAGCTGTTTAACAACTCTGTTTTGCAGAACCTTCGAAATAGAAACGAGTAATGTTTTAGCTTAATTTAGTTTGTATGATAGAAAAAGGGAGAAAAAAATAATTTGAAAAAGACCTGGCATGAGGGCATTCTCGGAAATGTAGGTGTTCTTGGCGAGCACAGGAAGCAGCAGAAGAGTCAAAACCCCTGCTGTGCAGCAAATCACACTGAAATGGAAACAGAAACAGCAAACGCTGTTTTAACTCCAGTTCACCAGATTCGAGCCGAAAGTGAATGAACAAATCGAATAGGTGAGGGATAAAGAAAGAAAAAGTACCTGAAGAGGAAGCTGTGGGAGATGAGGAAGATCCCGAGGCGCACGATTGGACGTGGTTTCGCTTTGGGGGCCTTGGCCTCGCTCTCCCCATGACTAGATTGGAAGGTCGTGCTCCGTTTCCGTGGAAGCAAATCGAGAGAGACAAAGAAATTAGGGAGAAAAGGGGTTTGGTACCGAAATGGAGGGAGTGATTTTCCTTCCCGCGTCTGACTTCAGCTTCCTCGGTTCCACAATCGTGCTTAGGCAGAAACAAATCATGAATAACATTTTCCATTTTTTCCCCTTTTATAAGCAAACCAGACAATCCTAACAGGCATATAATCTCGAGAGTTACATTTTAAAATCAAAGACAAAAACATAAAACAACTAACTCTTTACACAGAGAGGAAGCGGCACAAGAAACGATGAGTTACAGCGAGAGAGAGAGACAAGAGAGAGAGAGCGATGGAGCATAAAAAAACTCACCGGCGAGAAGACGGCGGCGAAGAAGGGGCGAGAAGACGGCGGCGCTTTTCCCGAACAGAAACCCCGCGCAGAACCGGAGAGAGAGAGAGAGAGCGAAAGGCGAGAAAGAGAGGGAAAATGGGGTCTGAGAGGGAAAATGGGGCTGCGTGGGAAAATAAGCGCGGGGGTAAAGCTATTAAGGCGACCCTAAAGTCGCCTTAATAACACAAAAGTCGCCTTAATAAAAAATTAATAACAGCGGAAAAACTTTATGACAAAAAGAGTTACAGAACGGACTATTTCCGGCATTTTTGTCCGCCGGAAAAAATATGGCCGCAAATAGCCTAATTTTCTGGCTATTTTTTTGAATTGACGCAAAAATTTTACCAAAATTTAAAAATAGACTTTTTGCGACTATAATTCTATCGCCGGAAATAAAAATAGCCGCAAATAGCCCTTTTTCTTGTAGTGAAATTGTCTATATAAATTAAAGAAAAAGCTATTGTGCAGCTTGCATGGGGTTGATTCCTAGTCATTTTTTTAATTTATTTTTTACTTAGTGATTAAGGAAGTGGTTNGAGCTTTATATTAAAGAAAGAGATCATCTGAGTGGGTCACTGTTACCGTGTAATTAAGCTCTTGAAATTTCCTTGGCATTACCAAAGATGCTATATTCTGCCAAAACATCGAGAGTTAAGATAAGATTAGATTTGAAAATGTTGAATTATTTATTATATTTTATTTAAAAATTTTAAAACATTATAATAATTAAATGAGATGAATTAAGATGATTTTATTATCGTACAAAAATGAAAACCTCACAATCTGTTGTTTGCAAGAATTACCTGCATGCACATGCTGTGGCTTGCGAAGAATATGACCATCGCCCATGGTCAAAAGAGGCCAGAGTCTATCAATTGGGTCAACTCAGTGTTAACGACCTAAAATAATTTTGCTTATTATTCTTGCACATTATACATTATATCTTATTTAATTTTTTATAATTTTTTCAATAATAAATATGTAGTGTATGGATGATAAATAGAATAATATAATTAATTTAATAACAATAATAAAAATAATAAAAAATAATATTAAAATAAATAGAATGTATGGCGTGGGATGAGTAACATTTCTCTAACAACATATGCCGCATGTAGACAAGGAAGCATGGAAATCAAAGTCGTTCGGGACCCACGCGTTATCACTTTTTTTTTTTAGAATAGACGAAGTCACCTGTCCATGAGTGACACCTTCCCAATTTTATTAAAAGCCCTCACTTATGGCGGAGGAAAATCGTGGTTACAACCCGATGCCTGGGGGTTGCAAGAAAGACCAAAACCCAGAAATCAAAAACCAAAACCAACCTAAAACATCAACAACATACAAGACCAAAAGAACAAAACAAACAAAAGGAGACAACCTGCAAAACAGCTCACACATCAGAAACAAAAGAAAAAACAGCAACAAAAACATACCTCATAACGAAAAGGTAAACCAAAACAAGCCAAACGAAAGAACCTGCGCAACTGGTTAAGCAAAAAACAACCTTCTCAACAAACCAATCCCGAAAAAGACCCCCAGCACCCAAGGCCAAACCTAAGAAATGCAAAGATAGGGAAGCCCAAGTCTATCCATCCCAAGAAACCCTCTAAGTTGATCAGGCATATCACTATCATCAACCCAGTTTCTGTTTAAACCCCCAGCTCCCCTCTTAGCAAGAAAATCCGCCACAACATTTCCTTCCCGAAAGATGTGGCGAATACAATAATCCATACCCATAAGATATTCATGTAATTCATCCCAGAAATCCTCTAAATACCAAATATTACAATTCCCGTTAGTAATCCAGTTGACAAGAAGCTGAGAATCCGTCTCAATCTCAACACGTAAATACCCCAGTTGATGGCACCTGCGAATCCCTTCCAACACCCCATGTAGCTCAGCAAAGTTATTAGAACCTTGACCTAAAGGGACAGAATAAGCCACACAAAGTTTGCCACAATGATCACGAATAACACCCCCAGCACCAGCCGGCCCAGGATTACCTAAGCTACTACCATCCGTATTAAGCTTAACCCAGCCATAATGAGGCCGAGACCATCTCACCACACGCACCTGCTTAGTGTTAGGGGCTAAAATCGGGATCTCAAGTCTGTTTAAGATAGCAACATCATGAGTAGAAAATTTTGAAACTCTCATAATCAAATGCATAATCCTGTGAAGCCAAAACTTTATAACATGCCAAACCGCCTCAACATTAGGAGCTTTATCATTATAACGGGCTTTGCAACGCCAATCCCAAAGTTTCCAAGAAACAATGGAAGGTAGAAGACCAAAAATGATTCTAACTTGAGAAGACTTATTCGCACGATGGAACCAAAATTTAATTTGTTCATGCCATGTCTGAAAAACACCCATGTGCACACCTAACTGAATCGTGGCCATACGCCAAATCAGGCGAGCAACCTCACCAGTACAAAGCACATGATTCAAATCTTCAACTTGGCCCCTAGAACAACAGTGACATTTCGACGCTAGAGGAACACCAACATTTTTAATCTTCTCATCAACACTCAAACAATTGTAATAGGCCTTCCACATCATAATAGAAATTTTTTTAGGAAGATTTTTATGCCAAATCCATTCTGTCCACTCTAAAGGAGGGGCCCTAACTCAGATACAATCCCAGGCACTTTTTGTAGTAAACTTACCAGCCTTGTCATTTAACCAGATTAAGACATCCTAACCCTCCTTCCTCCTTGCCAACAAATTACACAATTCAGAAGCTTTTTGAATACCCACAAGCCTCTCCATGAGAGGAACATCCCAACCATTATCAAGACGACAATCTTTAATCTTCAGCAAAGGCTGTTCAATAACAGGATAAAGATTGCTGAGAGGGCCACCTTCAACCCAATTATCATGCCAAAAGGAGAGATTACCATCTCGAACGATCCATTTAGAATTGTTCAACACATCAGGAATACTTCTAACAATAGATTTCCAAAACCGAGTACCCTTATTAGGCGCCAAAAGAGAGATGATTATCCCTAACATATTTACCCATAAAGAAATCCGCCTATAAAGACTTACCCGTAAACAGACGCCATACCAGTTTCAACTGTAGGGCCTTTTGAATATCACCAAAAGCCCGGATACCCAAACCACCTTCCTCAATAAGCCTGCAGATATTATTCCAAGCAATCCATTTTCTCTTACCTTTACCATCGGAATCACCCCAAAAGAAAGAACTCTGGAGTCTATTCAAAGCAATAAGCACAGTTTTAGGAACATGTAAAATAGCTAAAAGATGGGTAGCCATACTCGATAGAACATGACGAATCAAAATAGTACGACCTCCAGCAGAGAGCATTTTCATCTTCCAACCCGCAATCTTCCTTTTAATCTTACCAAGCAACTCACCAAAATCACTAACTTTAAGCCTCCCATCCACAATTGGAACCCCCAAATATTTAAAAGGAAAGGAACCTTCAGAAAAACCAGTGATACGAAGAATGGAAGATTTTCTAGTAAGAGAAATTCTTTTAGAGAAAAAAATAGCACTTTTTTCTCTACTAAGAACTTGCCCCGACCAGGTTTCATAAATATTCAGGACTTCCATCAAATTCCTAATAGATTTCTTACCACCATTACTAAAAATGACAATATCATCCGCATACATAAGGTGAGAAACAAGGGGTGTACCCCGAGCCTGAAAAAAATGACCAATTTTGCCATTCCCAAAAGAAACCTTAAGAAGGCGAGAAAACACCTCTTGCATAATGATAAATAAATAGGGAGATAGCGGGTAGCCTTGTCTCAAACCAGGCTCCCCTTTAAAAAAAACCCAAAGAGGTGCCATTCATCAAAACGAAATACCAAGGAGTATTAATACAGGCCTTAATTAACATACAAAACTCAGGAGAGAAAACCAAAAGCATCCAAGACATGTAAAAGAAAATTCCAATCAACACGATCATAAGCCTTGGACATATAAAGTTTAACCAGCACATTCCCTCCATTAATATTTCTATGAATAGAATGAACCATCTCTTGGGTAAGACTAATGTTCTCAAAAATACTACGCCCAGGAATAAACGCCCCTTGTTCTTGAGAAATAATTTTACTAAGAGAATCTGCAAGACAACTCACAATAATTTTAGCACAAATCTTATAAACCACAGAACAGAGACTAATAGGCCGGAATTTATCAAAACCAGAAGGTTTATCCACCTTGGGAATTAAAACAATGAAAGACGCATTATAGAATCTGGGAAGAGACTTACAGTGAAAGAAATCGGAGATAGCACCCAACAAATCATCTTTAACCAAATCCCAACAAACTCTGTAAAAATCCGAGCCAAAACCATCCGGACCAGGACTACTGTCAATGGGAATACTGAAAAGAGCGTCCTTAATTTCCTTGAGAGAAGGAGCTCGACAAAGACCCCTGTTCTCATCAATAGTAATCACATGATCAAATAAATAACTGAGATTGGGCAGATCACGAAGACCCCCAACCCCCAAGAAATTATTAAAATAATCAACAGCAGCTTTATGAATATCAGAAGGAGAATTCAGACAAGTACCATCAACCAAACGCATCTCCTTAATCCTTGTGTGATTTTTAGCATTTAGATAAGCATGGTAAAATTTAGAATTTTGATCCCCATCTTTCAATCAGCTTTTTTTAGCCAAATGCGCAAGGCGAATATCTTCTCTCTCAAGCCAGGATTGTTAATATCTTTATAAAATTTCTTTTTTTAGTATCTATCTTTTTTTAGTATTTAAAAGGGCATTCTCATCTTCATGATTAAAACAAGTTTGAAGCTGATCTTCCAAACTCTCAATACGATGCTCTAATTGGTTGATGATGACTTCAGTCCTGCCAAACACATTCCTATTCCACTCCCTTAGAGCGACCTTGACCCTTTTCAATTTAATAGAGAGATTCACCAGGCCATGACCATACCCCTCTACTCTCCACACGCTCTCCACAAGGCAAAGAAAATCACTATGATCAGTCCACATAAATTGAAACCGAAAAGGACTAGGACCATACCTAAAAGGATCCTCACCCATTTGAATTACCAGAGGAGAGTGATCAGAAGTAGTTCGAGCCAAGACCTGAAAAAACACATTTGGAAAAAAATTAAGAAAATTTGAATCAATGAAACATCTATCTAACCTGGCCCAACTGCGCACCAAACCGCCTCGACCATTACACCAAGTCATGCTCAGGCCTTTAGAACACGTCCAGCCAACCGTTGTGATGAATGCACATGTTAAAATCTTCCATAGCTGCAAAAGGACGTGGTCGACCACCTCTTCTTTCCGAATCATTTTTGATAATGTTAAAATCTCCGCATATGAGCCAAGGAAGATTACCAAACCCAGAAACTTGTGGATCCTCCCATAACATCTTCCTCTCTAACTGGGTGCACTTAGCATACACAATGGTAAGAACATAGACATGCCCATTCTCTTCTATTTTAACAGACACAAATTGATTAGAAGCAGCCAACCACTGGACAGAAACTGCAGGCTTCCATAGTAGCCAAATTTTTCCATTTTGTGCTTCATTAGTAAGAAAAGATTCACACTTTAATCGCCCCAACAAATTAGGAATCTCATCCTCCGTCACAAAAGGTTCGGCCAAAGCAAGAATATTAGGCCTAAAATTTTTTATAATCTTCTTTAAACGCATGATACACGAACCAAGACCCCGAATATTCCAAAAAATAATTGGACTAATCATAAGTTTAGTTTGGAAGGGCGATTCACCACTCTATTAGAGCTTCTTTTTGGAAACTTACCAACCACATTATTTGGGCCTTCAGAGTCCGAGCAATAGTCTTTTCTCAGGTCATCTTTCAGCTTGTCACGCTCACTTTCACAGTCTGAATTAATAGAAATGTTCACAACTTTCTCATCAACTCCTACACACCCCTCATGGACGAAGTCTTCATCACTGGCACCTTCAGGCTCCTCAATGCCAGTCGGTTCCAATAACACCGTAAATTTAGGCCCATTCTCACTAAGGCCGGTAGTATTAGTAGCCACAGGTCCAACGCCCATGGAAATAAACTCACAGCCCATGTTCAGTTCGGCACTATGATTCTGTCTCAATTCACGGAAGTCTTTCACACTGGACCCAATAACGTTAATTTCCTCATTCAACCCAGACGAAAACCTACACTTAGGCCCTAAACTTGCATCATCCTCCTCATCAACTCTTTCCTGCGGTATATCCTCCAGTATAGCAGGACACGATACAGTCTCTTGAAAAGCTACAATCAAGGACTCTCCAACCAACTTAGACCCAACCTCAAAGCCAGACTCCTTTTCAGAAGGCACTTGCACCTGTCTAGCATCCCCCGAACCATGAAGGCTTTTAGAGTTGACCACTCCTAGCAAAGCGTTGCCATCAGAAACAACAGGATGAGAGATTTCCTCTCGAGGTGCTTCTTTATTGGATTCGCCATGTTCAATTATCACGACACCACCAAAAGGTTCCAAATTATTGTCATGTGTATCAGACTTCTGCAAGGTAGGTAGAATCGGTAAGGTTTCAGTGACAGTCTCCCCCTTATCAATCGGTTTCTCCATTTTCTTCACCCATATCTTCCCGCCTTTCACCTTTTGTTTTTTCTCACTTTCATACCTGCAAGTCCGTTGATTATGACCTTGGCATCTACACGTTAAACAATAAGCCGGTAGTGTCTCATAGATAATCTCCTGCCTACAGCTTTTTGGCATCCCAGGAATACCAATCCAAAAATGTGACAGGGGCTCATGTGATGCATCAATCTCTAAACATACCTGAGCCCCATCTGTACGAGTAGCACATGTCGTAGGGTTATCTTGGTGGATATACTTCCCTATCGGTGTCGTGAGAATCTTTAGGAGAGAAGCATGGTAGAAGTTAGGCAGGAGGCCTGGCAGAAAAACCCAAACTGGAACAGCCGATGGCTCACTCTCCTCATCAAAATCTGGAGACCATGCAAAGGACCGGTAAGGGATCCCCTCAATATCACACGACTCCCTCAACAAAGCTTTGTGAAAATCAGATTCGTTAGTCATGCAGATGAATATGTTCCTGGGACGTTGCATGGCCGAAACGACAGGCATGGAAGACAAACCCCAGCGGCTCCTAATGAAAGCACGAATGGTGTTGAGAGAGGGTCTTTGTCTCAGAAATTTTACTACCATAGAGAACCTAAAAGGTTCGGCAGTTTTGATGAGTTCCTCGGAGGAGAACGTGAAAAACGCTTCTCCATCCACATATTTCGGTTGCCTGAAAGGAACAACCATCTCCGGCAGTGGTTGAGGCACTGTCGAGACAAGATCGGCAAACGACCGAAGAGGACCTGCCACGGAAGGCTGGCCATCAACGGCCGCCATGCAGCGTACGTGAATGCTTGCGGACAAAAAGATGAAACCCTAGCAGAGCAAAGCTGTTCTACGTAAAAGGCAACATTTACATGGTTTTCTTAAACCCACACGTTATCACTTGAAGCTAGACTTTGATTCACACGTCCTTAACTTATACCCGTGGCATTGAAGAAAAACTTGTCGTCAGTCTCTATCTCTCCCATCAGTGCTTTTCCTTTTTATGGATTTTTCTCTATTTGCTCGGAAAATTGAAATGACCTTTAGAAGGATGATGGAGGATTTTTTAGGGAGTACCCACAGGTCTTTTCTTTTTGAATACCATTTGTTACATTTCCTATAAGTTTTATCTGAAAGGAGTCAAGTCAAACTAGCACTTGTCTCGAGTTGGAGTTTATGTTTAGGTAAATTAAATTTGCTCAAATTTGGATATATATATATATATATATATATTTTTTTTTTTGTTAATATCTTTATAAAATTTCTATATACATATACCAATTATTATATTAATAAGGATTCAAATAACATGGTTAGGATTAGGAACATTATTTCCTCCTTATAAACATATAGATGGTACAAGTCGATTACACCCGAAATATATATTAATACAAAATTCGATCCTAAAAAGAAATTCACAAATAGCCTCTTTAATTTATGGACCCCACTACTCTGTGGCCTGCAGCTTACCGCTAAGGTTACTGCTCGTTGTTTTTTTTTAATGTTTTTTTAATCACTTTCTTAATTACTAAGTAAAAACAATACACTAATATACTGAAAATCACTTCCTTAATCACTAAGTAAAAAAAAAAAATTGACTAGGGATCAACCCCATGCAAGCTGCGCAATAGCTTTTTCCTTAATTTATATAGACAATTTGTTGCTTGCAGGAATAGTTGCCATGCACATGATGTGGATAGCCCATGGTTAAAAGAGGTCAGAGACACGAGAGCATTGACAATGGCCTAGCAGTCTAAATTTTGGCTAGAACTTCAAGTTTTGGCTATAGCTAAAACCTTTGGCTAGGTTAATCCACATTGGACTAGCCATTTTAAAGTCAAAATAGTAATATAATATTATATATTTTAATAATATTTTACAAAAAGTTTTTTTTAATATTTTCTAAATACATTTCATATATTAATTAATAATTTAATTTTTACTTAAAATTGGCCAATTACATACTGCTTAAAACTTTTATTAACCAATAACTGCCAAAAACCACTTGTTCTTTGGTTCATAATGACACATGTTAGCTTCGTGTCACTTATGTATACACTGCTTCAAAACATCAGTAACCCTCCAAAAGCAAAATTGCAAAATAGCAATGACTTCTTCATCAGGCATGTTGCTCTTGCTCACGAATTGGCACTTGAATGAGGTGAAATGCCCACTGCTAATATGATGAATGAGCTCTAGCTCTTGCTCCGGCATGTTAATATCATACTGACCTTCCATGAAAGATCTTGGGTTATGCAATTTTGGATCATCTCTTTCAAGGCACAGGTGTCGTAGGTTGCAAGAGCTCTCTTGACAATTGTTGCTATTGCATTCACATCAGTTGGATCAACTGCAACTATTATCCAACAAGAATAATTCAAGTTATAATTTTTATATTGCATTCACACAATAATTATTATCCAGCAGTTGTTGCTATTGCATTCACATGAGTTTTTCTAAACATGATGTGATCATGCATGAAATTATGATTTTATAGTTCAACTACATATATCTTATCACCCAGTTTGCTGTCCAGTTTGCTTTTTGGGACTCAATCAGATGGCACCCATTATCAAATAAGTTTGATCTTATTACCTCAAAAACATAAATTTTTTTTATCATTGCATAACTCATGTAGAATGTAAGATAAGCCTTGATACAAAGGTAGCAAAAAACAAAGAAGATTGAAAGAAGATAAACAGGGCTCAAGAAATTCTGGTGTGTCCATATATATATGTGTGTGTGTGTGTGTGTGTGTGTGTGTGTGTGTGTGTGTGTTCTGTTTTGCATATTTCAATCAACTAATGTCTAATAATGCACAAATAGGCTACTAGACTTTCACAAAAATGCACAAACACTAAAAACTCTAATTGAATAACTGAATTGAATTGAATTAAAAAGGGTATGCACAAACTTCCTGAAAACTCTGATTTTTTGGATAAACTCTTCAATAAGACAATTTAAACAAAAGAAGAACATTAAACGGCCAACATTAGAGCAACTAGAACAAATGCCCTTCACACTTTTTTGAATACAAGGTCAATCAAAGGGGATCCATAGCAAATAAAAAAACGTTATCACAAACTGTAAACTATCACAAACTACATCCCACGATGGTGGAAGGAATATAAAGACAATAATCTAAAGAAAATTATAAAAAATTAATCTTCCAATTAAATTGGACCCAACACCACCTTCTGACCTAGATAAAATCTCAATCGTACATAAAAGTTCACAACAGATAAAATATATTACCATTGTATACTAAACTGGATATAAATTGACTTTAAATGCATAAATACAGAAATAGTTATATCTCAGAGTCCACACAATCTTGAGGCCTCAATACCTAAACTAGAAATTGTCTATCGAATAAAAAGCTAGAAATTGTAAAGACAATATGAAAACTTGAGGCAAATGAAAGGTGTAAAATCGCCAATATTTTCCAAAAGAAGAAGGGATTTTGGGGAGGAATAGATGACAAAACCTGTGAGAATTAAGATTTGTGGCTCGTGGCTTCGATTTCTCTCTACCTGTAAAGTGTGTTTGAAAGCGACAATGATAGAAGAAAGCACTGAGAACCTAGGAATTGCAAAATGGAAGGAAGAGAAATGTGAGGGAAAGAGAGAGGGAAAGTTGGACAGAAAGAATAAAATAAAAGTTTGGTCCTTCTACAGTGCCTCGCCAAGTATGACTAGGGAGAGGAATTCATTGTAGCTCAAAGTCAAGAAAATACCACTTTTGCTAGTACAATGTAGGGATTTTAACTCAAAAAAATGTAAAATTTAGAGTTCACTGGCATTTGGCTAGGCTAATGCCAGTGCTCTCAATTGGGTCAACTCAGTGTTAAGAACATACGATGCATGTACACAACCAAGGAAGCATGGATATTTGTTCCCATGGAGAAGATTAGGAATCACATGATTTACTTCAGGCTAGCTATAAACTTTGATGCAATCGTTTGGTATAATTTTCATATGCTGGAATCATATATCACATGATAAGAAGTTTCTTCACATTTTCCTAGCCTTCACTCTCTCTCTCTCTCTCTCTCTCTCTCTCTCTCTCTCTCTCTCTCTCTCTCTCTCTCTCTCTCTCTCTCTCTCTCTCGGTGTTAGGCTAACCGTGGAAACCAAGGAACACTAGTAGAGCCAGCATGACCCCTCCACGTTGCTTGGCTCCTTTGCCATTCATGACAACACACGTAATTAAGTCTCAATCCTCACCTCTCTGTCTCGGTCTCCCTTTCTTTGTATACGGTTTCAGCTCTCTCTAAATAAACCTATCTCCTTGCTAAGCCTGCCACCCGTAACCAATGGAGGCTGCTGCGCCACAAGCCCAGCCACACAACACCATTCAATTGAGCTGATCGGTTACTTGGATAAATTAAAGTATTTATATTAATACAAGTTTTGAGAAAAAAGTTTTGGGCTTTTTTTTTTAATTTTTTTAATCAAATATCTTTATAAAATTTTTATATACATACATCAATTATTATATTAAGAAGAATTCAAATAACATGCCTAGAATTTGAAAAAAATTGACAAGCGTACACTACAACAAATATAGCTTTTAGTGACAGATTATAAATAGTGACGGTTTTCAAACTGTGACTAAAACGTATTTACCGTGATGGTTTGTGAGAACTGTCACTAAAAGTTGGGCAAGAATTGTGAAACGTTCGAACGTTTCACATAATACATTCGCACTTCACAATAACGTTCGAATGTTATGAATATTTACGTGCGAACGTAAAATTTTTAGCGCAAAGGTTCGAACGTTTTGTCTAATTACGTGCGAACGTTAATATATTTGCGCCAATGTTCGAACGTTAAAGTGATAAGGTTTGAACATTATGTGTTAATTTGCATAAATTTACCATAATATATATTTTTTTAATAGTAAGGTTGGTAACGTTATATTAAAAAAAAAATTAAGAGTTTAAAATTTAAGCTACACAATACATACTTTAAATATTTGTGTCCATTACATATGTCGAAAATAAAAAATAAAATATGATAAATTTTTACAAATGACTTTCAGAACTGCTGGTTTACAAAAGATCGAAACTCCTCAGTCAATGTCTCAACCTTATTGTTTAGCACATCTACATGATGTGCAAGATGTGTGACAGCCTGATCTATATGCGCAATCTGTCTATCAATCTGTCGGTCTATATGTGCCTTCATATCTGTCATCACTGCATCAACCCAAGCAGGTCGCACATCCCTAACAGATGTAACTCCCGGCTGCTGACTAGTACTCGCCGACGGGCGAGCAACATCGGCCCCAGACTCGGTCGGGGGAACAAGATCTGGCGTAGGACCAGACTGATGCCTAGCTGAGCCTCTCCCCTGTCCAATGCTCCGGCGGCGTGTGGTCATGTCGATGGGGCTCATCTGGTTTATCATCATCTCCTCCGCCTGGCGTGGCACTCCCCGGGCTAGTAATAAGCGGCTGATAATGACTCCGTACGGGAGATTATCCGTGGTAACGATGCTGGCCTCGTAACGGATACGCTCAAATATAATGAGGGGCAAGTCAATGGGCTCACCACGTGCCAAGCGAATCAGGAACTGTGCCCGAGCCCGACTGAATGTGCTCTTATGTGCCACCGGGTCTACATTTGTTGCAACAAAAATGTGCAACATGCGAAAGAAAGGCAGCAGCTGATTCTGGCTGAAGGAGTTCGGCCTATCGAGCTTCGTGCCAGTGAGGATGTAGAAATCCTTGTCCCGCTCCTCATCACCAACCTCAGTAGCAATAGGATCGCCCTCAGGTCGATCTTCTTCATGACTGGGCATAAACTCAACAGGGCCCGAAGATGAAGCAGATCAGCTGGATCTTCCTCGAATATGCTCGGGGAAAATGCAGCTGCTGTGTCACCAGCCTGAGTAGCTGTCGACTCAGGTAGTATATGCGGAATCTGGAGTAAGTCGGCAATAACATCCGCCGAGAACTGAAACTGTATACCGCGTACTTCGAGAGTATGGGATGATGCATCGTTAGGCATGGTGACCATCCCAATGTAAAACTCTCGAACCATTGAGGGGTAAATCGTTCCCCTCAATGTGCATATGGGGCCCCAGCCTCTGGTGACGAAGACGTCTCTCAGCGTCTTCTGCTCCCAGCTGAGCTCATCAAACTCATTAATGAGGATTTCTCGTTCCCCCATAACAGTTCGTGCCCCCAGTCGAGCAATGTCCGGATTGCCTCCATCCCTCCCTCGCTTCCTTGTCGTCATATACTGAGTCATATCCTGAAAATTAAAAAAAAAAAGTTATATAATATTTCAAAAAAATGATTAGAATCATAGATACATACGTATTATGACATATATGGATTATACAGAAAATTAAAATAGCATCCTTATAAATTCACATAATTTTGACAGTAAAATAACTAATTAATTTCACATTTGCAATATCTAAAATAATAATAATAAAAAGAAACAATATAAAAAAATTTTAACATGAAACGTTCGAACGTTATTGAAATAACGTTCGCACGTTAAACAAAAATGTCACGTGTGAATTTTGAAAGAAAATACGTTCGGACGTTGTGTCGAACGTTACATACAAACGTTCAATAAAAACGTACAAATGAGTCCATGACGTCCGAACGTTTTAAGTTAACGTTCGAACGTATTGAATTTGAACCGCCATACGTTCGGACGTTTTTACTAGCCGAAGAATATCAACGGTTTACGTTCGAACGTTTAATCCAACGTTCTTTTAAAGCATTGGATAAAAACGTTCGCAAGTAAAAAATAACGTTCGCACGTTAAAATTTAACGTGCGAACGTAAAGAATACTAAACGTCATACGTTCAGAAGTTGTGTCGTGACGTCCGAACGTTACGACACGGAATCGCTGAGTCGACTCAGCCATTACCGAAAGCTTCGAAACGCATGTTTCGAAGCCACAAACAAACAAAATAAGCATATACTAATAATGGCAAATGTTTCTACGGTCCTATTTTATCAATTTACAGTGAATGGTGGCCTGAAATCCAACTACAATAACTGGCCTACGGTGGGTTTCGAATTTTTGAAACCCACCGATTAAAATGGTACTAAATAGATGAGGGAGGGGTACATTACCTTTTAGTGACGGTTGTGGTGGCGTTTGGCGACGGTTGCGGCGGCGTGCGTGGCGGAGAGGAAGAGAGAGTGAGCGTTGTAGTGCGAGAAATGGCCTAGAAACCGTCGGGCCTGGCTTTATATACAGTTAACGTTCGAACGTTCATTAATTAACGTTCGAACGTCACACATACGTGCGAACGTTACCATGAAACGTTTGGATGTTATGTCAACATGCGAACGTATAACGCATACGTTCGGACGTTATATTAACATGCAAACGTATAGCGTATAAGTTCGGACGTTAATCATAACGTCCGGACGTTTAATTTATAACATTCGAACGTTGTTTACGCTATAGTTATTACATAATAAATAGTAATATATTATATTATATATATTATATAATATATTAATAATATATTACTATATAATATATTATATAATATAATATATTAATATAATGTATAATATTATGTAATTCGAGCGCACATAAAATGGATGCAGCATCGCTTTCATCCTATATTGGCACAGTAGTTCGAGCTTACGCTCCATTTTATGTGCGCTCCTGGAGAGATGTGCCGAATGAGATTAAGGAACACATTCGGAGTCGTGTGCTAGTGAGTTTACTTATTATATCATTTATTTCACCTACATAAGTTTATCATATTTTTAACGTAATTAATTTATAATTAGGATGAATTTGACCTCGACTTTGGTCATAGCGAGGATTTGANATGTGTTCTGTTTTGCATAATTTCAATCAACTAATGTCTAATAATGCACAAATAGGCCACTAGACTTTCACAAAAATGCACAAACACTGAAAACTCTAATTGAATAACTGAATTGAATTGAATTAAGAAGGGCATGCACAAACTTCCTGAAAACTCTAATTTTTTGGATAAACTCTTCAATAAGACAATTTAAACAAAAGAAGAACATTAAACGGCCAACATTAGAGCAACTAGAACAAATGCCCTTCACACTTTTTTGAATACAAGGTCAATCAAAGGGGATCCATAGCAAATCAAAAAACGTTATCACAAACTGCAAACTATAACAAACTACATCCCACGATGGTGGAAGGAATATAAAGACAATAATCTAAAGAAAGTTATAAAAAAATTAATCTTCCAATTAAATTGGACCCAACACCACCTTCTGACCTAGATAAAATCTCAATCGAACATAAAAGTTCACAACCGATAAAATATATTACCATTGTATACTAAACTGGATATAAATTGACTTTAAATGCATAAATACATAAATAATTATATCTCAGAGTCCACACAATCTTGGGGCCTCAATACCTAAACTAGAAATTGTCTATCGAATAAAAAGCTAGAAATTGTAAAGACAATAAGAAAACTCGAGGCAAATGAAAGGTGTAAAATCGCAAATATTTTCCAAAAGAAGAAGGGATTTTGGGGAGGAACAGATGACAAAACCTGTGAGAATTAAGATTTGAGGCTCGTGGCTTCGATTTCTCTCTACCTGTAAAGTGTGTTTGAAGCGACGATGATAGAAGAAAGCACTGAAAACCTAGGAATCGCAAAATGGAAGGAAGAGAAATGCGAGGGAAAGAGAGAGGGAAAGTTGGACAGAAAGAATAAAATAAAGGTTTGGTCTTTCTACAGTGCCTCGCCAAGTATGACTAGGGAGAGGAATTCACTGTAGCTCAAAGTCAAGAAAATACCTCTTTTGCTAGTCCAATGTAGGGATTTTAACTCAAAAAAATGTAAAATTTAGAGTTCACTGGCATTTGGCTAGGCTAATGCCAGTGCTCTCAATTGGATCAACTCAGTATAAGAACGTACGATGCATGTACACAACCAAGGAAGCATGGATATTTGTTCCCATGGAGAAGATTAGGAATCACATGATTTACTTCAGGCTAGCTATAAACTTTGATGCAATCGTTTAGTATAATTTTCGTATGCTGGAATCATATATCACGATGATAAGAAGTTTCTTCACATTTTCCTAGCCTTCACGCTCTCTCTCTCTCTCTCTCTCTCTCTCATGGTGTTAGGCTAACCGTGGAAACCAAGGAACACCAGCGGAGCTAGCCTGACCCCTCCACGTTGCTTGGCTCCTTTGCCACTCATGACATCGCACGTAATTAAGTCTCAATCCTCACCTCTCTGTCTCGGTCTCCCTTTCTTTGTATACGGTTTCAGCTCTCTCTAAATAAACCTCTCTCCTTGCTAAGCCTGCCACCCGCAACCAATGAAGGCTGCTGTGCCACAGGCCCAGCCACACAACACCATTCAATTGAGCTGACCGATTATTTGGATAAATTAAATTATTTATATTAATACAAGTTTTGAGAAAAAAATTTTGGGCTTTTTTTTTAATTTTTTTAATCAAATATCTTTATAAAATTTCTATATACATACATCAATTATTATATTAAGAAGAATTCAAATAACATGCCTAGAATTTGAAAAAAATTGACACACATATTCTTTGCTTGAAATTAAAAAATTTCAAAAAAAAAAAAGAAAAAGAAAAACCTTCTTTGTGTCAAAAATTAATAATAAACTTGTGGCTATCACTCTTTTAGAGCTATTTTATAATTCACTTTATAATCAACCTATAGCCACTTCATTGAAAATCATCTCAATTTTATATAACTATCCTCCATTTGAAATAGAATAATAAAATAATTTTAAAAAGAGGCTTTAAACTTTAAACTTTTTATTTTTTTTATGGCAAAGTCTATCTCTTATTAAGAAATTTTATTTATAATTCGTATGGATAAAGACCTAATAAAGTGCTTATATGGAATAATTTGATTTGGAAGATAAATTTTAAAATTTGAATCTAACAATTCAAGTGATGTGAATAATGTACTCTACACAACAGCTTGAGGGGAGCAGCGAATAGGTCTTGTTCGGAGGATAAGGTGATCGCCCCAAAGTTGGAAGGCTCTGACGTTGGTGTGGGTCTTTTGCCCAAGAGACCGCGGCTACACCTTCGTTGCTCCAGTATATCCCTTCTACCTAGTTGGGAGGTTGGATGGGGGTGTTTGGTCCTGAGCAAGATATAGAAGAGTTGGAAGCGGCATTCCTCAAGACCATGCAACACTCGGCATTCGACGCACCCAAGGAGATCACTACCATGGAGCACCTCAAGGGGACCGGTCACGCCCACTCTGCCTCTAGAGTTGCCGATCAAGGGACCTCATCAACTTTTGGGGGTGTTCCTTGCCAGATGGAAGGGGTTATCCAGAGTGGTATAGAGGACGACCTCCTTGTGAAGTCCTCGTGATGCTAAGTGAGGATGGGTCTTCGGCATCCTTATCTTCCTCTAGTAAGTCTGTCAAGTGGGATACCTCTCCAACTGCCGTCTTCAAGGAGGCTTCCCCTCGAGTTAGTTTTGTGGGCCCTGTCTCTTCTTAGTGGTCGAAAGGCACGATAGTTAATGATGTCGGGCTCAAGGAAACCTCGACATCGCAAGTGCAAGACCTTAATTTTGCCTTAGCGTTGCTAGGTGGCTTGGTGCCCCTTGGTGGGGATGCCATTTCCATGTCTTGCCTTTCGGGGATAGAGAACCGATGGGGCTAGGGTCGAGGCTATATGAGAGATGACTGATCAACTTAGGAGCATCCTCTCTTCGATAGGACTTCTCTCTCCTCATTGTTTTGTTGTGATAGATTTTTTTTTTCCTGTTCTAGCTATCTAACTAGTTTCATTTTGCAAGGGTTTGATTCCCTTGTGATTTGGGTTATGGACGGTCGAGCTGAGGTGGAGAATGAGGTTGAGGCCTTGCGCATTCTTGGTTGGCAGGCCTATCGAAAAGTGTTAAGGCTCAAGGCCACACTAGGGCACACCGAGAAGGCCTTTGCGGTGGTTAAGGCCAATATCTGGTCTTTGTAGGAGATCATTAGGGACCTCTGTAAGGATATGGAGGACCTAAGGCCGGAGGTGTCTTGCCACTGGTCCGAAGCTAGGGCTTTCGAAGAGGAACGACACTTGGCCTCGAGGAGGAGGTGAATGAAGCCCAAGAACGCTATCTAGGTATATTTCCTCGTTGGTAAAAGCTCGTTGTAGCTTAGACAAGCATATCAATGAGCTCTAATTCAAAAAGGAGGTGCTCACGGTCAAGAACGCCGCACTCGAGAGAGACAAGGACAAAGCCAAGGACTTGTACATATAGTTGGGTGAGTCTTATCTAAGGCTCAGGGAGGTGATGAGGTCTCATGAGGAACAAGTGAAGGAGCTAGAGGCCAAGCTCACTATCGCCAATGACAAACTTGCCAGGCTCTCTCTCTAATTTTTGGCAGTAAGGCAACTTCATAACTAGGCTTGGAGTCGTGGGTACTTTTGAGGATTAGAGAATTTGAGGGGACACATGGAGGAGAACCTTCATGATAATCTCGGGACCTTGGACTAGGCCAAGTTTGTGCCTAATTGGGAAGACCTTGACGCCCTAGACTACCTGGGCTAAGACTTGTTGCCTAATGCCTTCCCCATCGTGATTCCTTGTCCCAAAGAATAGAGACATTTTATTTTTTATTTCTTTCACCCCGTTTGAGAGCGGGGGACTTTGTACTTTGTAATATTCAATGGTATAATAAGTGTGATTTTAGCATCCTTTCTTCTTGTACCTACATGCTCGTGTTCTTCTTGCCTATTGTTGGTTTTGCAATTTATGTATTCTTCACCCTAATCCGACTTTGGGCTCGATCGAGCCTCTTTCATCACAACATATCTCTCGCAAGAGTGCGTGTTGTCTATCGATATCCTCCTAGTGGTGTAGTTAGCCACCAACATCGTTACTAACAGGATGTCATCATGCAGGTAGATCACCCCCTCACAGTTAGCGTCATTGAAGGAAACTGTCGGGGCCTTTTGGGTTTGAGCTTGTTTGGGCAGCTTCTCGATGCTGAAGACTTCCTTGTATCTAACCCTTTGGGCATATGCTTTCCTACCGAATCCGGATGTGCCTTTATTAGTGAGTCCCTTGGCTATGATATGGATCTCGCCCAATGGCACATTGTTTTGTCTCACCACAAAGGACTTTCTACCATTATCCTTATGTTCCTCCTCCCCCTCGGGCTTTCACTTCGACAAGCCTCTCGTCTTGGTTCACGCCTTTCTCCAAATACTCACCTAGGGGAAAGAAGCAGCGGGCACCGGGATGTCCAAGCATCTCTTTAAGAAAATTTTCTCGGATCTCTGCCATCGTCTTCCTTAGATGGTGCAATTTTTGGTTCGGTACAGTACTTGCGAGTCCTCTGGCCTTGGTCTTTGCCTTCCTACGGACGCTCCTCGTCTCATGATTGCACGTTCATGTTTGAGTGCACTTTCTAGGGGGTTGTGCCACTGTCACTTATTCTCTCGTGTTGCTTCTACTCTCGTGTTGCCCTTTCTTCATCTCAGGTTCCTTCTAGTAGGTTTTCGTGTTGGTGCCTCGCTTGTATCCACTTGCTAGCTCCTCTACTCCTATGCATCTCGGGTGGTCAAGGTTTTGAGGGTGTCTTTGGCGTTGACGAAGTCATCACCTTAGTTTATGAAATCTCACAAGGTGGCTGGGGTCTTTTGTGCTATTTCTATCATAAATGGGCTTCGGGGTCAGATGTCGCAGAAGAGCGCTACCAGCGTAATCTTCACATCTTGATCATCCATGGTCATTCACCCTTTATTGAACTAGTACAAGTATGCCTTCAAACTTTCTTCTTCTTGTTGTTTTACAGTAAAGAGGTAAACAGCTAGTCACCTTCTCTTTTGGTTTTCCATGAACTACATTAAGAAATGCTAGCCTAACTCCTACAATTAAGCTGTGGATAGTACCTGGCTGCAGGGCTCCAAACCATGTCTATGACAAGCCTTTCAGCTTCAGGGTGAACACCAGCGTGCGATTTCTCTATGGAAGCATGTGGGTCTTGAATGTTTTTAGATGTGGAACTTTGAACTTGGGTGGAAGTGGGACGGCCATCACTTTGGTGCAGGTCCATGATGCTAAGCAGCTGGTCCATAAAGGATGATCCCCTTGTTCTCTTTGTCATTTCCTCGCTTTTGCCCATAAGGCTATGTAGCTAGTCGCTCATCCTCATGTGTTCTTCGTCTTCAGCCAAGCCATGCACTGCGTCTGAGAGGATGCGCTCGCCACGTCATGGGCAACAAGTTTTGGTGAAATGAAATGGGCTTGGCTTGACTGGGTATAAAAAACCCCTTCCAACTAGTAAACTGTATAGCATGGTCTGTTCCTAATTTTCTCTCTTTAGTACTTGAGGCAGACATGTTACCAACAGTTTCCAGTAGAGGACTTCATGAGATCTTGGAGGTTTAGTATAAACGTTTTATGTTAGATGTTTTAGTTTAGAATATGAGGTAGCATTATGTTGCTTTAAGAAAATATAGGAACCAAAATGAGCAAAGGACTGATGTTAACTAGTGGTAAGACAACAATGACAAGACATGCGATCCAAGCTTTTCCTTGTGGATAGTTTCTGCACCCTTTTCCTCTTCCAATATAATTAAACAAACCGTTTCTTATATTTGTATAGAACACTTCATTCCCTTGTGGTAAGAATATCATATTAATAAGGCTACCAGCTTGATGAATACGATGATTTTTTTTAGCGATAAAGTGCTACAATATGTTACCCTAGGGCGCCGTATGGCTGCCGCACTGCTAACTGTCTCGACTGCTGGCCCATGCCTAAGAACATTTGCAGTTCCTAAGGTTGTCGTGCCTTTCAGGGCTCCGAAGATAGTAGATTGGCAGGTGTGTGTCATTTTTTCCAAGGATGAGATTGATAGATCTGCATTACCTTTTCAATTTTCTTTAGTGTTGAAATTCTTAGGTCAAAAGGCCACCTTTGGATGCTATCTGATCTTTTAAATTGGCATTGGCTTCATCAAAAGCCAAGCCAAATGCATAAAATGATGAATATGTGTAAATCAAAACTGCATTGGATTAGTCAAACGAAAAATGGGGAGTTTTGAGCTACAGTAAATCTATGGTTTCCTTCAAATTTGAAGGGTTACTATACACTCATCAACCAATTATTTTACTACATTTTAATTTCCAACTGTTGTACTTTATTTTCCCTCTCTCATTTTTTTTCCCTTGCAACCCTAGTTTCATTTTAGTTTTGGATTTATTTTCCCTCTCTCATTTTTTTTTCCCTTGCAACCCTAGTTTCATTTTAGTTTTAATTCCCAACTGCTGTACTTTATTTTCCCTCTCTCATTTTTTTCCCTTGTAACCCTAGTTTCATTTTAGTTTTGGATTTATGGTCAGCCCCAAGTATAAAATTAAATTATTAATATACATCTAGTTAGTTTAATTACTAAAAATGAAAAAAAAAATTATTATTAAAAAAAATATTATATTATTATTTTGATTAATCCAATGGCTAATCCAATGTGGGATTATGGATAGGAAGATTTTAAATTTATGGAAAACTTGTACTTTTCATCAAATTTTGAAGATGGCTTTGATGAAGCCAATGTGGATGCTTATTCGTTCCAAATGGGGCCTGCTGAAGCAACCTATGGTCTCGGAAATGAGTAGGCCGAGGAATGTTTTTATTCGCATGACATCGGAATACAATTTTGTTAAGACCTTTCCATGGGACACTTGTAAGATTGATGGGGTGCATTATCATGCTTTTCACTAGACGATCGATTATCAAGAACATCATGAACCAGTACGTGTGCCAGTTTGGATATTTTTGTGGGGTTGCCCCCAAATTTTTACCATGAATCTTTTCTTCGTTGTATCACGGCGCCGGTGGGTCGCTACCTTAAGCGGGATAATCCTACCAAGTGCGCTACACGCACAGATGGGGCAAGGATTTGCGTTGAGATGGATGTTTCCAAGGATCCGTTGAATTCGTTGTGGATCAGCTCTCCCAGGAAGCCTCAGGGGTTTTAGCAGGAGATTAAATATGAAACTCAGCTGGCATGCTACCTGTGGTGTCATGTACAAGGGTATAGTGCTAGGACATGTAAGGGGATAAGCACAAGGCGGGATGGCGATCAGAAATTGAAGGAGGGTCCTAAGCTTGATCTTGTCTGGACTCGCAAGGAGACTTCAAGGGTGTAGACCGAGGAAAAGGTTTTGTTAATTGGGGAGTCAAGTAATGAGGGGGAGTTGTTGATGAGGAAGTGGCTGTTATGAAAGGGAAAGAAATAGTTGCTGCTACAGACTATTTTGAGGTGGAAAAACAGACTGAATTGCCTGAGGTGGTGAAGAATAGGAGGGACCTTGCTGTGGTGGACAATTTGAATGTGAAAAGGTCTCATGAAAGGGTTCTTTATCAGGGACAGTTAGATAGTCATGATCGTTTAGATAGTCAGTGTTAGGCTAATCGTGGAAACCAAGGAACAACATTGGAGTCAGTATGACCCCTCAACATTGCCTAGCTCCTCTGCCACTCATGACAACGCTCGAAATTGCTAGTAAGTCTCAATCCTCACCTCTCTGCCTCTGTCTCTGTCTTTGTCTGTCTGTCTGTCTCTCTCTTTGTGTATACGGTTTTAGCTCTATCTAAATAATCCTCTCTCCTTGCTAAGCCTGCTACCCGCAACCATTGGAGGCTACTGTGCCACAAGCCCAACCACACAACAACATTCAATTGAGGCGACTAATTATTCGGATAAATTAAATTATTTATATTAATACGAATTTTGAGAAAAAAATTTGGTCTTTTTTTTTAACAAATATCTTTATAAGATTTATATATACAAATATCAATTATTATATTAAGAAGAATTCAAATAACATGCTTAGAAATTGAAAAAATTGACACGTATTCTTTACTTGAAATTAAAATTAAAAAAAAAATTCTTTATGACAAAAATTAATAATAAACTTATGGCTATCACTCTTTGAAGCTATTTTATAATTCACTTTATAATCAACCTATAGCCAATTCATTAAAAATCATCTCAATTTTATATAACTATCCTCCATTTCAAATAGAATTATAAAATAATTGTTAAAAAAGGCTTTAAGATTTTTTATATCTTTACTTTTTAATGGCAAAACCTATCTCTTATTAAGAAGTTTTATTTATAAGTTGTTTGGATAACACACCTAATAAAGTGATTACCATAACATAATTTGATTTAGAAGATAACTTTTAAAATGTGAATCTAACAAGCCAAGACCTACAATTCAAGTGATGTGAATGATGTACTCTACACACCAGCTTGNTTTGAACGTGATTGTCATAGAAAATCTTTAACGTTGATTTCTCAAAAAAGAAAACATCTTGATTTTCTAAAACAAGAAATTCGTTTTAAACGCATATCTGAAAATCTTAAAGATCCTTTGCTTCAAGCAAAGATTGCGGATTTTCAAAAGGTTTTGATTTCTTCTGTTTGTTCAAACCTTCCTACTGCATTCTGGCATAGGAAGAAACATGAAGTTTCTTTGCCTTACATTAAAGGTTTTTCTGAAACCAAAATACCCACCAAGGCGCGACCCATTCAAATGAATAGGGAAACCCTTGAGTTTTGCAAAAAAGAGATTGAGGATCTTCTTGCTAAAAATATCATTAGGCATAGCAAGTCACCTTGGTCGTGTGCTGCGTTTTATGTCCAGAAAAAAGCTGAGATTGAGCGAGGGACACCCCGTCTGGTCATAAACTATAAACCATTGAATGAGGTCTTAGAATGGATTAGGTATCCTATTCCCAATAAACAAGACTTAATTCAACGTTTAGAAGGTGCAGTCGTGTTTTCTAAGTTTGACCTTAAGTCTGGATTTTGGCAGATCCAAATTAGGAAGTCAGACCGATATAAGACTGGTTTCACCACCCCTCTGGGTCACTACGAGTGGAATGTTATGCCATTTGGGCTGAAGAACGCTCCTAGTGAATTCCAAAATATCATGAATGACATCTTTTCGTCATTCACCTTATTCACCATCGTTTACATCGATGACGTACTTGTTTTCTCCAAATCTATTGATGAACACTGGAAACATCTCGAAACGTTTCTTGCGGTCATTAAAAGAAATGGACTTGTTTTATCTGCTTCGAAAATGAAATTATTCCAGACCAAGATCAGATTCCTTGGTTTCGACATCTTCGAAGGTAAAATCAAACCTATCCAGCGAGATATTGAGTTTGCTGACAAATTTCCAGATGTTATTCTAGATAAGAATCAATTACAGAGATTCCTTGGTTCTTTGAATTACATCTCTGACTTCTATCAGGATATGAGAAAACAGTGTCGCCCTCTATTCGCGAGATTGAAAACTAATCCTGCTCCGTGGACTGACGTTCACACCAAGCTTATCCAGAAAATCAAGACACATGTCAAAACTCTTCCGTGTCTTGGAATTCCTGTTTTAAACAGCTTCAAAATTGTCCAAACTGACGCTAGTGACACAGGCTATGGCGGTATCTTGAAACAAGTTATCTCTCCAGGATCTCCAGAGCAAATTGTTCGTTTCCACTCTGGCACCTGGAATCATGCACAGCATAACTACAGCACTGTTAAAAAAGAAATACTTTCTGTTGTTTTATGTATTTCTAAATTTCAGTCTGATTTATTAAATCAAAAATTCCTTTTGCGGGTTGACTGTAAATCAGCAAAGGAAATTTTAAAAAAGGATGTTGAAAACATTGCATCAAAACAGATTTTTGCACGTTGGCAAGTTGTTTTAAGTGTTTTCGATTTTGATATTGAATATATTAAAGGATCGGATAATTCCATCCCTGACTTTCTTACCCGTGAATTCCTTGCAGAAAAACCATGAGTAAGAAAAAGAAGCCAGGAGGGCTTCCCAGCTCCTCCTCTACCTCTTCAATATCCAAGCTGTTCGTACCTCCGGTACCAACAACTTCTTTGACTACGGCTTCCTCCCCACTGGAGATAGCCAATAGATTTACCAGTCTAGGGCAAGTTCCCAGATTGGTAACCCCTGCATCCTTTGCCTCAACCTTGGCCACACCCTGTGATCCCTTTGCCAACCCATTGGCAGTAACAGGACAAAGACCAGCAGACAACTTTATCCGTGCCAACAAGGCACCCTATCACAAGAAGGATTGGTTTGACAACCTGTTCTACATCGAGAAATCGGTAAAGACAGATCCTTTCCAACTTGCTATTGACTATTTCCCTCGAGACTTTCACTGGATTCCTGACAATCCAGCCAAAGACTTGAAATTTTATCTTGGAATCATGGTGAAAACCAATTCCGTATCCATTAAACCAATTTTTGATAAATTTGACAAATCAAAAATTGTTTTTCATAACTGTCAAATTATCCATGTCATGACTGAAGAAGAATGGGTCACTCACTTCTACTTCCAAAACCCTTGTTCCAGAAACAGGTATTGGCTATAATTATTACGATTATATTCAAGCCTGGTTCAAATTTCCTTTATATCAAACCCCAGACCTGACACATTCTTGGTTCTTCTCCTTTAACGGAAGAAGCAAAAATGGCTTCCCTCTGTGGTTTCAACGATGGTGGGGCTGTTTTGGTCCTACCATTGAAATTTTCCCCGATGATCTTCAGAAGGTCATCAAACACTTTTCTATTGTCAACAAGGTAAAAGGGCGAGATGCCAGATTACCTTCCCTTATCCACTTCTGCGCTAAATACAAACCACCATGGATTTGTAAATGGACGTATGAAAAGCATAGCGATTTATTGCGCAGGCAGTATTTCGCCAAATGGTGGGATAAATTCGATCGTTCTGATGAAATTATCTCAAAAATATCTGCAGATTTTCCACCCACTGTGCCAAATCTGAAAAATAAGGAGGAATTTCCCTCTCCTTCTCCTATTCAAGCCATAGTACCCTATCCTTCTTTAACAGGTGGCGAACAGGCTTCAAAACCAGAATGTCCGAGTTCTTCATCCAAGCCGAAGAAATCATCTTCAGCCAAGAAGAAGAATTCACCTAAATCCTCGAAAGGAAAGTCAACCACTGAACTTTCGAGCACATAAATTTTCAAACTGTTGCAGACTAAGCTTGAAGAAGAAGCAAAAGCCAGCACCAGTGAAGAATCAGCTGCAGGATCACAAGCATCGTCAGATGATGACTCAGATCCCTACAGCAATGTATTCGGCCATGACTCAGAAGACTACCCGCCAAACCTGGGAGATGACTGAGACTTGACCCTGACAGCGCTTCAGCGCCCTATCCAGCTGTCACTCAACCGCCTTCATTTTCGGAGGGGGGGGGGAAAGGTGATTGCAACTTTTGACCACTTTGCACGACAAAAGACAGAAATGCTTTTGGTGCAAAAAGAAAATTACTTTCGGCAGAAGATGACAAAGCTTCTTTCGGCATCAGACTGCCAGCATGAGCAAATAGTGACAAAAAGTCACTATTCATTCACTATTCACCCCGTAATTTACGGGACGATTCTATCTTGTACAGGAGCCTCCTTACACTATTTATATGTCACGATGATAAGAAGTTTCTCCAGGTTTAGCACATAATCTAATATTGAATTAACTTTAAAATAATATGATTAGATTACTCATTTTATTATGTATTAGACGAGAAGTGTTGTTTCCCTAGCCACAAATGTTTGCCACACCAAGCCTCTGTTTTCCTAGCTCGACACCCTCGTTCTCTCTCTCTCTCTCTCTCTCTCTCTCTCTCTCTCTCTAATGGAGGCTGCTGTGCCACAAGCCCAACCACACAACACCATGCAATTGAGCCAACTAATTATTTGGATAAATTACATTATTTATATTAATACGAATTTTGAGAAAAAAGTTTTGGGCTTTTTTTTTTTTTAACAAATATCTCTATAAAATTTCTATATACATATATCAATTACTATATTTAGAAGAATTCAAATAACATGCTTAGAATTTGAAAAAATTGACACACGTATTCTTTACTTGAAATTAAAAAATTTCAAACAAAAAAAGAAAAAAAGAAAACCTTCTTTATGACAAAAATTAATAATAAACCTATGGCTTTCACTCTTTGAAGCTATTTTATAATTCACTTTATAATCAACCTATAGCCACTTCATTAAAAATCGTCTCAATTATATATAAATATATATAATTATATATATACAAAACTATCCTTCATTTGAAATAGAATTATAAAATAATTATTAAAAAGGGCCTTAAGCTTCTTTTTTTTTTTTTTTTTTGTTTTGTTTTTGTTTTTTTTTTTACTTTTTAATGGCAAAGCCTCTCTTATTAAGAAATTTTATTTATAAGTTGTTTGGATAAGACACATAATAAAGTGCTTACATAACATATTTGATTTAGATCGAAGATAAATTTTAAAATTTAAATTTAACAAGCCAAGACTTACAATTCAAGTGGTGTAAATGATATATTCTACATATTAGCTTGAGGGGGGCGACGAAGAGGTCTTGCCTAGAGGATGAGGTGATCACCCATGAGTTGGAAGGCTCTAACGTTAGTTCGGGGCGATGTGAGTCTTTTGCCCAGGAGACTGTGGTTGCACCTCCGCTGTTCCATGATATCCCTTCTACACCTTAGGGAGACCTACCAGGGGGGGAGGGTGTTTGGTCTCGAGCAAGATATAGAAGAGATGGAAGCGGCATTCTTTGAGGCCCTGCACACTCGGCATTCAACTGGCCCAAGGAGATCGCTATTGTCGACTTCTGAGGGTGCTCCTTGCCAGATAGAGGGGGTCGTCCAGAGTGGTACCGAGGACAACCCATGTCCCCTAGGCTTTGGTGCCATGGCTTCTGACGGCGAGGTGTCTCTTGAGGCCATCATCCCCAAGGCCTCTCTCATGAGGACCTTGTGATGCTAAGTGAGGATGGGTCTTTGGCATTCTTATCTTCCTCTAGTAAGTTCATCAAGCAGGATACCTCCCCAACTGCCATCCTCGAGGAGGCTTCCCCATGAGTTAGTTTTTTGGGCCCTGGCTCTCCTCTCTGGCCGAAAGGCGAGGTAGTTAATGATGTCAGGCTCGAGGAACCCTTGACATCGCAAGTGCCTGACCTTTTGCTCTAGGGTTGCTAGGCAGCTTGGCGTCCCACAGTGGGGATGGCATTTCCACGTCTCGCCCTTCAAGGATAGAGATCGATGGGGTTAGGGTCGAGGCTGTATGAGAGATGACCGATCAACTTAGGAGCATTCTCTCTCTAGTGGGACTTCTCTCTCTTCATTGTCTTGATGTGATAGTTTTTTTTTCTTTTTGTTCTAGTTGTCCAACCACTTTCATTTGGCAATGGTTTGATTCCCTTGCGGCTTGGGTCATGGAAGGTCAAGCCAAGGTGGAGAATGAGGTTGAGGCCTTGCGCAATCTTGGCTAGCAGGCCTATTGAAAAGTGTTTAGGCTTAGGGCCATGCTAGAGAATCCCAAGAAGGCCTTTTCCGTGGTTGAGGCCTACAATGGGTCTTTGCAGGAGATCATCAGGGACCTCTATAAGGATATGGAGGAGCTACGGCAGGAGGTGTCTTGCCACAGGTCCGAAGCCAGGGTTTTTGAAGAGGAGAGGCACTTCACCTCGAAAAGGAGGTGAATGAGGCCCAAGAGCATTGTCTAGGTACATTTCCTCATTGGGGGAGGCTAGAGCAGCTCACTGCGAATTAGGCAAGCGTATGGTCGAACTCCAATTCGAGAAGGAGGTGCTCATGGTGAAGAATGCCTCACTCCACAGAGACAAGGACAAGGCCGAGGACCTGTACATATAGTTGGGTGGGTCCCATCTATGGCTTAATGATATGATGAGGTCTCGTGAGGAACGAGTGAATGAGCTAGAGCTTGCCGTCACCAATGACAAACTCGCCCGGCTCTCTCCCCTGTTTGCGGCGGCAAGTCAACTTCGTAACAGGCTTGGAGCCACAGGTACTTTTGAGGATTAAAGAACTTGAGGGGGAACAGGGAGGAGAACCTTAATGACAAGCCTGGGACCTTGGGCTAGGCCAAGTTTATGCCTTATGCCTAATCGGGAAGACCTTGACTCTCTAGACTACCTGGGCTGAGACTTGATGCCTAATGCCTTCCCCGCCCCAACTCCCTGTCCTAAAGTTTAGAGACATTTTATTTTTTATTTTTATTTCCTTCACATCGTTTGCGAGAAGGGACTTTGTACTTTGTAATATTCGATAGTATAATAAGTGTTCTTCTTGCCTATTGTTGGTTTTGCAATTTACGTATTCTTCACCCCGATCTGACTTAGGACTCAATAGAGCTTCTTTCATCATGGCGTGTCTCTTGCAAGAGCGCGTGTTGTCTACCAATATCCTCATAGTGGTGTAGTTGGCCACCAGTAATGTTACTAATAGGGCATCATTATACAGGTAGATCACCCTTTCACAGTTAGTCATTGAAGGAAACTGTCGAGGTCTTTTGGGTTCAAGCTTGTTTGGCCAGCTTACCGATGTTGAAGACTTTCACGTATCTCGCCATTTGGGCGTATGGTTTCCTAATGCCCTTTCTCCAGCTGCTTGCCTAGGGGTGAAAAGCGGTGGGCACATAGATGTTCGAGCATCTCTTCTTAGGTCTATGCCATTTTCTTCCTCAAATGGTATTAATTTTCAATTTGGTACAGTACCTGTGAGCCCTCTGCTTGTGGTCGTTGCCTTCTTGCAGGTGGTCCTCATCCCGTGAATGCACGTTCATGTTTGAGTGCACTTTTCGGGGGATTGTGACGATGTCGATTCTTCTCTTATGTTGTTTCTTCTCTTGTGTTGCCCCTTCTTCGCCTTGGGTTCCTTCTCATGGGTTTTCGTGCTGGCGCCTCGCTTGTATTCGCTCACCGGCTCATCTCCTCTTATGCATCTCAAGGTGGTCAAAGCTCTAAGGGTGTCTTTGGTATTGACGAAGTCATCAGCTCAGTCTACGAAATCTCATTGGCCGGGGTCTTTCGTGCTATTTCTGCCATGAAAGGGCTTTAGGGTCAGATGCTGCCGAAGAGTGCTGCCAGTGTAATCTTTTCATCTTGATCATCCATGGTCATTCAATCTTTATAAACACATACAAGTATGCCTCCAAACTATCTTCTTCCCGTTGTATTACAGTAAAGAGTTAAACAACCGGTCACTGGTCACCTTATCTTTTGGTTGTTCATGAACTATATTAAGAAATGCTAGCCTAATTCCTCCAATTAAGCTGTAGATAGTACCTGGCCACAGGGCTCCAAACCATGCCCGAGAGAAGCCTTTCAGTGTCAAGTGGAACGTCGGCATGCGATTTCCCCAGGGAAGCATGTGGGTATTAAATGTTTTCAGATGTTTGGCAAGGTCCTTGGACCCGTCATACATCTTTATTTGTGGAGCTATGAACTTGGGTGGAAGTGGGATGGCCATCACTTTAGTGCAGGTTCATGATGCTGAGCAGCTGGTCCATAGAGGATGATCCCTTTATTCTCTTTGTCATTTCCTCTTTTTTGCCCATAAGGCTGTGCAGCTAGCCATTCATCCTCTTGTGTTCTTCGTCTTCAGGTGGTATCTTGCTAGTATTTTGCAACTCCCCCTCCATCCATTCGATTCTACTTGGTTTGGTGCCTTCTCCAAACTTGCCATTACTTTGTTTTAGTGCCTCATTCTCTCATTGAAGGGCCTCCATATTCGAGGCCATTTTCTTTATGAGTTCTTCCATTTTTGCAACTCTATTATCCATGCTTGTTGATGTAGCTTCCCACTCAAGGGTCACTTGGGAGTGCATTGTGGTTGGCATATAAAAGGCATGCTGATTCTATTAGATCTAAATAGCTATCGATCCAATAGACACTGCTAAATGTTAAGACGTGTTTTGTAACGACCAGCTCCGATCCGCGCCGAGTGCCTGTAAAAGAGAATAATGTGGTGGTTGGGTGAGTCCATGGCACTTCCAATGCCAAAGTTAGAATATATTTTGTACTGGAAAAAAGAGAGAAAGAGCTGAGAGTTAGTTTAGAGTTATTAACCTCTTCCCTTTGCCTGCTTCATCTTATTTGTACCCCTGTCTCATGGGGGATCTCTGGTTCCTCTGTCACAATAATGCCTATTCCAGACGTCATGGCATACTTGTATCTAATGCGGTCGTTCTTGTCAACGACAGGAACTCGACCCTGGTGTTGACCATTTGATGTCGCATTTAATGCTGCTAATCTTGTCGGGGACAGGATCCTGATCGGTCTTTTCCTTGTTAATGCACTGCGTCTGAGAGGATGCGCATGCCAAGTCATAGGCCATAGGTTTCAGTGAAATGGACTGGGCTTGGCTCGACTAGGTACAAAAACTGCCTTCCAACTAGTAAACTGTATAGCACGGTCTATTCCTAATTTTTGCTCTTCAGTACTTGAGGCAGACATGTTACCAACGGTTTCCAGTAGAGTTTTGCCAGAGAAAAATGGCAATAAGGTTAATGTGATGACCAGTAGTGATTCTTTGAAATTCTCCACTTCTCCATGTTTCCGTTTTCTTAATTTGTCTGTACCAAATTCTGAACACTCCTTGTTTCACTCCACCAAAGCCAGTGACAAACAAGCCTATGTTTGCCTCCCGTCCTTTCTTGTTCGAAGTTAGGGATAGATGCTCGGAAGGGAAGAAAAAGAGGCCTCCTTCCAAGCTTGTTAAAGATAAAGTGAGGTTTGTCGGTCCTTGCCCATTTTGTTTCTGAAATTAATTTGTTACTCTTTTACTGGTTTGACAGGCAAGCATAATGTTATGAATAATGCTAGTATGCTACTCATTTTACTCCTTTATTTTGACTGCTCATATATTTAATTTTTATTTTAATTTTTTTTTTGCTTATTGATTAAGGAAGTGACTATCAGTATATTGATATTTTTTATTTTTTAAAAATATTTAAACATGTTTAAAAAAATGTTTGAAATAAAAAGCAAAAAAGAAAAGAAAAGTGCAATTTGCACTAGGGGCACACTAAGTGGGCAAATTGAGGGGGGCATAGTAGCACTACTCGTATGTTATTTAAACTAGCTGGCTGATCCCTTTATAGCTAGGTACGATGGAAATAGGGTGGGGGCAATATCCTTTGATGTGGGGGCTAACTTCATGTTGATTAATATTGCTTTTGGTTAACCTATATTCAGGGTGAAATAAATTTATCGGGTGCAAGAGCAAATAACTTACTACAAGATCACCAGTATCAGGTTAACAAAGGGTGGGAATATAAAAAGTTAAAAACTCCAGAATCGATGAGATTTTTATCATTGCAATTATAAATGTTAGATGTTTTAGTTTATAATGTGTGGGGTAGGATTGTGTTCCTTTAAGAATGACAGACAGTACATTCGACCCAAGAGATGTTTTGGGAAAGAGAAGTAAGGGTGTATGAAAGTACTTGAAGAAGCCAAATAGGATGTGGATTATATTACAACTCGATCAGTCACTTGCATTGATCTCAAACTAGTTCTTCTACTTCTCCAACTTTAATAAGAGCACCTTAGTTTTACATCACAGCTGTTTGACGAACAGTGTGACTTTAAAACAAGAAAAGAAGAGCACAAGTAGAAACCAGCAACAAGCTAGACAATCAAGATGACATCCAAAGCAAGAAACGGTTAAGCTGTTTGAGGCTGAACTGAATTGTTAATGTGGAATGATTAGTTCCATTTATTAGCTTGACCATTAATATAGATGCACACAAATCAATACAATATCCCCTATTAAATTAAGGAAAATGATAGTATGACTATCAAATATGCCCACTCATATATTTTTATTTTTTAATTTTTTAAAATTTTTTCTTAATAATTAAAGAAGTAACTATCAGTGAATTTTTTTCTTAATGATTAAGAATGTTTAAAATTTGTTTAAAGAAAAATAAAGAAAAAAATTCATTTATACTAATGTGCATATTTAATAGACACCCTAATATTGTCATTAAATTAAACCGTCATGGTTCTTTGTGACACCATTAGCTAGACTTTTCCCGCCGCCGGAAAAAGATGTGGCTATTGTATTCATGTCCCATTATCAATATTGCATAACTATTGGATAGATAAATAATAAATCTTTATGTAAGCTTCTTTATTGTTATATTTGAGTCTTGTCATGAATATAATGATTTTTACAATAAGTGGCATGCTATCCAACAAATTTACAAATTAATTAGAAAAATGCTTTTATAAAAGTAAACCCACAAACTGACATGATTTATTATAGTATGTCCGATTGTCAAATAAATTTAATCGTAAAGTAGATTTAACGTATCATATAAAGTAATGTCAGTTTGTGAGTTTAGTTTTGTTAAATTTCTTTGTGGTCATAGCAATTCTCATAAATAAATAGCATAACACTAAATAAAAGTAGACATACGAGCAAATAGATAGGAAATTGCAAGTGATATGAAGTTCTAAGACTTGTGGAACAAGAGTGGACAGACAGTGATGACGACACTGCTCCCCGAAAGTTTTCCACTTAAATGGGCCGAGTTGGATTGATGTGGCCATGATACAAACCAACCCTTATCTACGTAACCGGTACCCTGCAAATCGCTCCATGGTCTGTTATGGCGGCAACCAGAAGCTTGTTTTGTGTCTTCTGATTCATAGCTTATATTAATTGTTAAAATATTACCATACTTAGAAGATATTCATAATATTATAGTTTGTTGAGTAAAATGACTTATTCTCTACCATATTTAGTTTGTTGTGTAAATCAATCAATATCAATTAGCATTATTGATTGATTGTATTTCCATTATTTATCTAGTTGCATTCCCCTACGATAGAACATTTGTTATGTATTCAAACACAATTTAGAATAACAAAGACTTGTTGGGTTGTGTGTGGAGCCTAGTTTGTGAGCTAAAAAGTGCTAGGCAGATTGTTTGCTCGGTTATCACTCAACTTGGCACTTGGGCGAAGTTTAGACAGAGAGTTCGCTCAAGATGCGCTTAATAGTTGGCTCGAACAAAGGTAAGACAGATTGTTTGCTCAAGGTGCACGCGAGAGTGGGCTCGACTGAAGCAAATCCCTATTGTTCGCTTGAGGTGCACTTGATGGTTGGCTCAAGTGAATGTTGCACAAACTTCTTGCTCGCTGCGCGCTCGAGCAAATAACCCTGATTTTGCCACCTTAGGTTTCTCACACCAGGGCCTATATATGTAATGTTTAAACAAAAAAAAAATATAAGCAGATTGAAAGAGGAAGAGGCAAGAGATGTTTGTCAGCAAATGAGACAGAAAAAAAGCCCTAGAAAGAGAGTTGAGATTATGTGACTAAAGTGAAGATCTTATAACTCACTGTGTGTTGTAATCTTCTATGAATAAAATCCCTTGCAATTCCATGGACGTAGGCAAGTTGCTAAACCATGTAAATCTTGTGTCGTGTAATTGTGTGTGCTTGATTTCTGTGTTTTTGCATTGATTTCATTGTCTATGTCGCTATCGTTGTTCGTGTGTGTGGTGCTTTCTAGATCCCAAGAACTACTACCAGAGCTCCAAGGTTCAGAGTTGAAAAGAGAATTTGTGAAGGCTAGAGTTGAGACGTTTGATGGCATAGATTGGATATTGAAGGATGCAGATCGAGGCTTATATTTACTGGAAGAAACTCCATCTTCCTCTATTGGGACAAAAGCAGAGAGTATGGAAGATTAGAAATTGAATTTGATGGTGAGATTAGAGTGTCGATTTTGTTGGCATTGTTGCCAAATAGTTGGGAGGTCATGTGGATGTGATTGAGCTGAAATATTGCATATTTTATACATTTAGAACCAATATATTTTATTTATTTTATTATAATATTATTGATTTTATTTAAAAAAAATATTAAGATGAATAAATCTGAGTTGTGATTTAAATTGGTTAATAGCATGGTTTATGCTTAACTTTAGAACTTGTGATTTAATTGAGCAATTTTTCTGTATATATTTTATTCTTCTTATTTTATTTTATTTTATCTATCTTTATATGCATTGGTCAAAAGAAATAGAAGTGGAGAGTTACTAAAAGTTGCACGCCGCACAAAAGAAAAAAAAGACTTCTTTTTGGGAGCCCAGTATTCACGCCACATAGGATAAAAAAGATTTCATTTTTGATTGGGACTTCAAAGAGGCACGGCAACACATCTTTTTATTCCATTGGGACTTTGACCTGCACGGCACACAATATTATCTCTTGGGTATTTTCATGCCACACGACCTGAGGGCTTTTTGGTTTTAGTTGAATTAATTCAAGCCGAATACATTTTTTTTTTCTCTGGGTTGGATTCAACACCGCACACTTCTTTTCGTACAGCCCAGTTCATCAACACCGCACATAATTTTCTCTTGGGGATTATTCATTCTTCTCTTTTCGCAGAGGAACTGCAGTGTCGTTGAAGAGCTACTTGAGGGGTCCAATTGTTATTACAGTCTAGCTTCCTTCACTACTTTCAATCTCCATCTCCATCCATTTGGCTTGCTCTTTTCATTCCGTACTTTTTATTTAATTTTAATTTGAAGTTTATGGTGTATTTTTGATTTTTTGGTTTAAAAGTTTGGATATTTTATTTTATGTTAGTTATTTTTCTTGTTTCTTTAAGCTTCCGTTAAATATGAATTTAGTCTTTTACATTCCATTTCGACACTCAAAAAAATCCAAAAATATGAATTTAGTCTATGACTGGTGCCCTTTTTATTTCTGTTTCACTCTTCCATTCATTGTACATACCACTACTTTTATTTGTGAAACTTTTCACCATTTTATACAAGTTTGAATTTAAACAACTTTTTTCGAGAAGAAAATTTAGGAATTTTATTCATAATTATTACACGACATCCACTTGCACTTGGGATAACATTTGTGCTACTCAGTTTTGAGTAAGTCAAGATGGCGATAAGTAAAATTGAATTATGATGACATACGTGATTTGATTCTCACTGAGGAGGTACGTTGTAAAGACTTTGTGGAGTTTTCTAATACAGTTTTGGCCTTGAGTGTTGACAATCGGGGCTAGGGACATGATAGGACCAAGAACAAGGCCAGGAGCAAGTCGAGATGTGAGTAGCAGGTCACTTGTTGGAATTGTTGCAAGCTGGGCCACATCAAAAAAGATTATCGGAATAAAAAATGTACTGAGGATGATGCTTTGAATGCAGTGGTTGAAGACATACAGGACAGTCTATTTCTTGCAGTGCACAGTTCAATTGACAATTGGGTGTTAAATTTAGGGGTTTCGTTCCATAGCACCTCATATTGAGAGATGATGTAGAACTATGTTGCTGGTGATTTTGAAAAGATGTACACAATTGATGGAGAAGCACTGGATGTAGTCAGGGTGGGTGACGTGCATATCGCACTCTTAAAAAGAAGCATCATGTGTGGGACAATGTGACGACAATGGACATACAATAGCATTTTATGGAGGAGCATGGAAAGTCATGAAGGTTGTGTAGACTTAATTTGTACTTGACATCAGGTCCAATAATGTGTAGGAAAATACCGGGTCAAAGTAGGCTTGGCCTCACGAATCACTTGAGGAAGCACAAGAGAGCTAATTTTGGTATACCTCATGTAAGCCTGGAGAAATCTCTCGAGACCACTGTATGGAGTAGAGGCGTGAGATGTGATATCCTATATTTACTTATATTTTAATTAAATGATTATTTTATTTATTGAGATTATGAGTTTCTTTGTTTTAAATTTTATATGATTTTAGTGGTATTATTTTATTATTTCTAACTGTGAAATTTAAATTCAATGTGCTTTATTATTATTAATTATTGTTTATTATTTAAATTGATTTTATATCAAATTATTTTATTATTAGATTTTATTATTTTATTTTACGTAGTCTCTGTGTTTAAACTATTTAATGTAAATTTTTGTTGGATCAATTTTAAGATCCCGAGAGGTAAAGACACAATTTAATTTCTTTCCCTTTTCTTTTTCTCCTTTTTCTTTTTCATTTTTTCCTTTTCTTTTTCTTCCCTTTCCTCTTTTTCTATTTTTCTTTCTTCCTTCACCCCCCTCCCCCCCCCCAACAAGCCTGCACGTGACCTCCCATTCTCCTTCTCTTCTATACGCCTTTAGCTCAACCAGCCATCGTGCGTCACCGCCCACCCCAACACCTTCCCCTCATGCCGATGACCTCACCCACCCCAGCCACCATCCCCCACGCCCCCTCTTTCTCTCTTCTGGCCGTGTATAGCCCGAGTGGGCTCAACACTCACTGCGACACCATGCGCCGCCCAATGGGGCCACCATGACCACAACAGCTTCCCCTCTTACTAGCCATCATCCTCCACCAAGCTCAGCCCCTAACGCCTAGTCGTTTGCTCCTATGAACCCACAAAGCCCCACGACTTTTCTTCCATTCCGCTGTTGTTCGCCATTGCTTGGTCACTGCACTGCCACCATTAGCTTCCCCTCTCCCCGGTGAGTCTCCCCTGGCCTCCCCACCCCAAGCGGTGCCTCTACCTTCCCTCACTCTTCCATGGCCTCTTTTCCTCAAAGTTGACCAATCTCCTCCATGCGCCTTCACCCACAGCCACCACCATCAACTCCATTGACCTCCATAAGCCCCTCCATGGCCAACCCAAGCCTCCCGTAGCTCCCCTTTGAAATTCTCAATTTGAAACCTATGACCATTGCTTGGAAAACACTGCTCCGTTGCTGCTTAGCTACTTTTTGTGTGACCTTTGATATTTCAAAGTCGCCTTCGTCATTATAAGTAAGTTTTTAAAGAACTTTTGAGATTTAAATATATTTTTACGCTAAGACTTTTTCTGTAGTCTGTTGGTTGTACCGGATCTTGAGTCCGAGGAGAATGGGGGTCAGGTTGGATTGGAGGACAGGTTGTTTGTGAATTTGAATATGCTCCGGTATTTTATGTCATGTTTGGTAGAATGTTATTCATTGTGCATTGGCATGCATGTTCATGTGTTATAATGAAAACTGGATTTTCATGTGAGAAATGATTGTTGGGGTGCTTGTGTATCACGACCCCAAGTCGAGATGGAGCATTATCTCGGTGGAGCTCCCCTAGTTACTCGGGAGTGTAATATATTGAGTGACATCCCCTGCGTTTTCGCTAGGCGACAACGGGATCGGACGAGATAGTAATGCTCTCATGCCGACTTCATGACCCTTCTACTGGTAGGGCCTAGAAGATGCTTAGCTACGAAGGCGCTGAGTACGAAACTGGGCATTGCTTGTTATGAAGTCACACGTACGGTCGTTACCTATGATGTGACGAAGGGAGCCAGGATGTGCAAATGGTCCCTAGGGGAGACCATGTCACATACGTATAATTGCATATTGGGCCATTTTTTGGGAAAATGGCGGGTTTTGATAAAATGATTTATGTGGACCAATTTATGGAAAAATTATGGATTTTATATTAGGCCATTTTTTGGAAAAATTGCAGGTAATTATTTTAATGGATTTGTTATTGAGCCAAATGAGATTTTTGGCGTACGTTGAAAAATAATCATTTTGGAAAAATGATGGTTTCGAGCTCATGCATATTCGGCATGTGTATGCATTCATGTTGATTATTTAAATGTATTTTTATTTCATGGGTTGTTGGGTTGATTACTTATTGAGATTCATATCTCACGTGGTATTCGACACCCTGCAGTTCCGTTTTATGGAATGGTAGATTTTGATGCAGAGCCTAGGACTTCGGCTCCACCGAAGGAGTGACCTAGGGTCGCTTTCTCATGTGTTGGGATTTGTTTCCCGCTTTTGGATTTTGCATTTTTGTTTTATTATGTTTTTATTGGATAATTGTAATATCTTTTGAAATGCTTTTATTTAAATAAATATGTATTTAAAATTCTGGTGCTTAGTCGACTTATTTAATTTAGCCACTGTGTTTTTTGTTGTACACTTTCTACATGTACACACACTTAGCATTTATCATTAAGATGCGTGACCCATGTTGTCATTATCTTGACGTCACGATTCTCATATTTTCGTATATGGAAGTTGGGGCGTCACATGAGTGACGTGGATAACTTGATATTCTCTTTTGAGATTTTCCTTTCAATAAAAAACTGAAAAAAATAAAAGGAATAAAAATAAAATCTGTGTACATTTATTTGTTAGAGTTTCAATATGAATGCATTTTATAAGATAAATACTATTTGTTATGTTTTTAGTTATTATTTCTACAGTATTATTTGATACTAGTTGTTATATATATTTTATTTATTTATTAATTATTTGATGTTACATCATGAATAGCGGAAACTATGATAGTTATAGAGACTATGGGTAATATTTTCTTTTTTCAAACAAGTTGTAGGACTTTTCTTCGTCGGTCCAATAGATTACAAGGAAGGAAGCATTGCCATTTTTAGTCTAATTTACTCTAATTTAGGGATAGAGTTAGTGAAGCTGTAACTGAGGGACGTGAAAAGGAATTTTTAATGATGCAATATTAACTCAAAAGTAATTTTTGTGAAGTTAGTATACGTAGACATTTTGTAATTTTTGTGAAGTTAGTATACGTAGACTTTTAATTTTTATAATGAGCTTGTATTGAACTTGCATATCTTTTTTTTGGTGAAAAACATGCATACATAATACTTGTATATAGCGTTACTTCTAATTCAAAAAAGATAGTTTAACCATCGATTACATTGACGAACCGTCAAGATTCCAAGACTAACACGAAAAAAAAAAAAAACACGTAATGAATGTTTTTTAAAAGTCATATAATCCAAAGGAGATAACAAGTTTGACCGGATAGGATAGAATTACCAGCGATACGTTGTAAGTAATAGGCTTTGTTTTTTCTTCGAGTTGAGCGTTGTTTACACTATATTCCTTCACCACAAGTGAGAGCTTCAATAAAATTAGGATCTCACCAAATAAAAATGTAAAAAGTTAAAGTTTTTCTTTATTTAAATTTTTTTTGTGTGAGATCTACGTCTTTTTTTTTTTCTTTTTTTAATTAAGGGCTTGTATCGAATTTACATTTTTGTGAGATGACATAAAAATTGTTCATTTTGCGAAGGCATGACTGCAAAGCTCGTCTTGGTGGATAAGGTACTTTGTTCAGAACAGGTTAGAGGAGAATGAAGCTGCGTTAAAGAAGTTTGAAAAGGCTTCAACCAAAAGATTGTATAAACCAGCCTGCCAAGTATTCCACCTCAAATCATAGACAATAAGAAAGCATTGCATCTTCACTCTCTAGCTTGTGGGGCCAAGGCAATTCTGCAAGCATTTTCAACACCCAAAGGGTAAGCTTTTATTCTGTGGGAATTACAGAGCCTAATTTTGTCTTCCAACCATGAGACAATGTATTTATTTTGATGAAGGTATGTTATGGCTTCCACCATTAATATGTATATTCTCAAAAAAGGTTTTAGCTCCCTGACACTGGTTTGTAGTATTTCCAATGATAAATGTCTCAACTGTATGAATTCGCTTTTGTTTCGTAATCATGAGATAATTATAAGACTATATACATAATTATAAAATCATAGCCTCCTATTTTTATCAAGTGTCAAAAAACCTACCTGTTATATCCTTTGGAGCCAGCTCAAATGATTATTTAATGACTTTTACAATGGGTATGCCTTTTCCCGACCATTTCATTTTCACCACACATCCTCTGGTTCTTGCCAGAAAGTGTGTGTAAAGGAGCAGAATGCTGCTGGGTCAGAGATGAACATGGAGCCCAGGATGGGTTTAATCACAGGTTGTAAGAGAAGCTAATCAAACTTGGAAATTGCTTCACGATTTGAATTCAAGGCAGTTTCTCCAAAAATTTAAAGTAATTATTGTTTAATCTAATTCAAACATTAGATTCTAAGATATTTGAAAGTAATTGACATAATTATTACATGATTTGATTTGAAGAAAAATTATATATAAAAGTGTTATATTATACATTTTTACTTAAATTATATAATATTTAAATATGTCTGTATTTAAATAAAAAAATAAAAATGATAAATTATCTATTAATTAATTAAATGTGGATAGTATAACTACAGCACTTCTGCTATGTGGTAGAATTCACGCTTCACAGGCACTCTCTTTTGGTTTCTGAGGTGCCATCGCCACTTCAAGGTTTCAGGTGAAGTGATTGGTTATTTATTTAAAAAAAAAAAAATCCAATTCTCAGAATCTCACGACCTGTCCCAGATTCATCTCCTCCTTTCTCAACCTTGTGCTTCAATCCCTTCCTCCTTCGAGCATGCTTTTTCCATCGCGTCGAAGCCACAGTCGACGAATTCTCCTCCTTGCCGACATTATCTCTTTCTACAGCGCCTAGTTATCCATCCCTCCTTTTCTCGCCATAGCGCCCAACTTCTCTGTCGATTGAAATAGTCGGATTAGATTCCTCCACAATCTACCCACCGGCAGAGGGAGAGAGAGAGCTTTCATAGGTTTTTTCCAAGCATCTAATCCGGGATCCAATCCACAAATAGAATTAGAAAATGAAAAGACAACATCTTTCTTCTCTCTCCAATTCAAAAGTACTAATGATTAACTATATCAATTTTCCATTTTAGAAAAATTTTCAAGTGTAAACTTTTATATGAGTTCCATAAATATTAATATTATACATAACAAATATGAGTTACATTGAGATTAAGATTCTTCAATGTGTTTTTCTCGATCGGAAAACCTTATTTAAGATTAGAAAAGATTTAAATACTCAATTACAACAAAAATCGTGCTTCCAATTAACCATCAAGAGACAGTTTGAAACGAAGTTATAAAGACATAATCGGATTAAATATCTAACAAAAGGCATTAAATATAAGGATTAATTATCTAACATAAGACATTAAAAATAAAAGTATTTTAATGATATTGAATGACACAGAGCATCAATACCCATATGAAATTTACAAAGTCGGGGAATCAAATATATATACTACTGGGGTCCTCCACAGCTATGGGTTTCAGTGCCTTCTCTTCATCTTTGATCTCCTGCATGCTCTGATTGGCAACAATTATTGTTCTCCAAGACTATTTCTTTTCTTTTTTCTTTTTTTTGGAAAAGACTTGTTCTATTGTGAAGAGAACAGTATCTTTTTTTTTGAAAAAATCTTCTATGGTCAAGAGAACAATAATGCCGGATCACTCTTGGATCATCATCATCATCATCATCATCATCATCATCATCATCATCATCATCATCATCATCCATGTTGTCGTTTTGCTCAAATACAAAATGGACCCCAAATACATTATTATCCACGTCCACTATTGGGTCTTTGAAATGAAATTGAAACGAAACGTCAAAGTGATCCCCTTCATTGTTCTCGTCCCAAACTCTCAAGATTTGCCATCATTGAGACATCAGGGGTGCACGTCAAGTATTCACAATAAGAAAAATTTACTTTTCTCAAATTTTCACAAACCTGGAAAATAAAGGTGAAAGGACCAATGGTGTATCAAGTTCGGCCAAGAATTACTCATATAATTTATTTTTTACAAGGAAGTTTTCTTAAAAGAAACATTGATTCAGATATCTGAATTGTTATCTTAAAATCAAGAAAAGAGATAGATATATATTTAGAATATAACTTTACCTTTATCCCTTGGAATTGCTCGATTTTACTGTGACACATGTTGAGAGTAATAAGTTTCTGAGAATGAAAATTGGATGGCAGAGACGTTGCCGGGTATCCAACCCAATCAAGAAATCTTAGCTCATTAGGCAAACTTTTAGGACATTCCGAGAAGCATGAATTGCGGATTATAAGCAATCTAAGCCTTTTCATTTTTGTAAAGGCTCCAGGATTCAGCAAAATATCTTTTTTCCCAAGCAAATCTAGCTTTATGCCTTCAATTGCATTAGTTCCCTAATAAATCATAGAACAAGCGAACAACAAAATATTAGGACTCAATTGATAGAAGAAAAATGATAAAATGGTATATATATATATATTCTATTAGATTTGCCTAAAAAAAAATTATGTCGCTCTTACCGTGTTTTCCATAAGAACATGGAGAATATCCTCACAAGACCATAATCGGCTGCACTTTCCTGGCTCGTTGGGAGATTCTTTATGAACAATATTTCTACCCATCAATTGTATCAAGTCATGCATCTGCAACTCGTTTGAGTATCCAACATTCACCAAAGATCTTTCAATGAGAACTTGTATTCCAATAACAGCATCAAAATTGCTTGCTTCCAAAATTTTTGTTACATAATCTGTCTTCTCTATTAAAGAAACATGCAATATCAAGGAAGATAGCCTTCTCATTGTCCTCCAGTGCATCAAAGCTGATTTTAAGTATTTCATAGATATCTTTATCAAGACTTCTTCGCATTTTACATATTGTGCTTTCCCATTCAGGTTTGCTTCTACGATATAGGAGAGATCCTAGCACAACCAGGGCCAAGGGAAGGCCTGAGGCATATTGAACCACATGATCCATGAGCTTTTCATACCCTCTTTCAGGATAAGATTTCTTGAATGCATTCCAGCTAAGAAGTTGAAGAGCATCAGCATGACTTAATCCTTGGACCTCGTATTTACTTTCTACCCCATGGGTATCTAGAACATGTTGATCTCTAGTTGTAATAATGATTCTACTTCCTGGACCAAACCAATTCTTATCTCCTGCTAATTTCTCAAGTTGTTTCAACTTATTGACATCATCAAGAACTAGAAGAACCTTCTTATGGCAGAGCATCTCCTTTATTACATTAATTCCTCTATCTTCAATTCCAACCTTTAAGTTGGTATTGCCCAAGGTCTCAGATAGAAGTGTTTCTTGTAATTGAACAAGGCCGCACCGGTTTGCAATTTCTCCAACGTTAGCAAGAAAGCTGCAACTTTGAAATTGATTAGCAAATAAGTTATATACAGCTTTTGCGACAGTGGTTTTACCTATTCCACCAATCCCATGGATTCCAACCATGCGAACATCATCATCCCCAACACTTAACAACTTATGCATGGAATGAATGTGAGAATGTAATCCGACTGGGTTCTTCGCAACATCTAAAAACGTGCACTTCATTAATATTCTACTTGATATCTCTTCAACAATGCTTTGGATAAAATCAGACTCATGCCTGCCATTCAAACAGGACAATATAAAAATCATACTGTTAAGGATTTGGAACCAATTAAGTGCAATTAGCATAAAATCAAAGAGAGATGAAAAAGAGGAGAGAGACCTATTTGGTTTTATGTTACAACTCATTTGAGTCCTTAGTTTATCAGAATTATTTGATATTAATGCTTGCATTAAATTAAACTGAAGCGTACCCATTGTTCAAATGCCAACCGGATAAATTGGCTACCTCTTTGAGAGCCACCTTCCACCTCAACACCCTCTGCATATCATCCTTGAATTTCTTTTCATGCATATCCATCACTTCTCCAAACTGTTTCCGCACATCTGAAGGATCCACATCGTAGAAAATCGGTCGAACCATTTGGCCAAATGATTTCCGACACTCGAGAATTTTGACGAGTTCATCTAAGCACCAAGTGGAAGTGACGTAGTTCTTAGAGAAGATGATGATGGAAATTTTAGATTGTTGGATGGCTTCCAAAAGTGTTGCGGAGATCTCGTCTCCTTTCTGAAGATCCACTTCATCTATGAAGGTTTTGATTCCCTTTTTGATGAGAGCGTGATGCAAATGACCGGTAAAGGTATTGCGGGTATCTTCTCCTCTAAAACTTAAAAAAACATCATGATTCCAAGGATGGGAAGAAGAAGGGGAGGAGAAGGAGACATTTGGGATGGCCATGGAAGAGATTGAAATCTTGGTAGTTAGTCTTAAGGAAGGGTTAGGAGCTATTGAGTGTAGAAAGACATGCGAGTAGAGAGAGCTTTATGTTAAAGAAGTCGATCAAGATGGTTTGAATGGGTCACTATCATTGTGTAATTAAATTCTCGAAATTTCCTTGATATTACCAAAGAGGTTAAATTCTGTTGAAATATAAAGAGTTAAGATAAAATTAGTTTCAATTAAAATATTTTATAAGATTTAAAAAATAGAAGAGAAAAAATTGAATATAAATATTATAAAATTAAAATATTATTAAAATATAATTTTTGTTTTTAAATTTTAAAAATTGAATTATTTTTTATATTTTATTTTAAAATTTTAAAAAAATTCACCATTCAGATATTGATGATATTTTTTATGAAAAAAATTTTTAAGAGAAGAAGAAAATTTCATATTTTAAGAAAATTATTTTTGTTTTTATTTCATATCATTTTATAAATATATGTCTTATATATTAATATTTCCTTATATTATTTATAAAAAAAAAGAAAAAAAAAGGGACGAACGTAGGAAGAAGGAAAGAAACATACCTTGGTGGTTCAATAAGGCGCAGCTCCGGAGCTCTTTCCTTCGTTTCTCTCAGATTGGCGCAGCTCCTTCGTTCTCACTCAGATTTTCATCTCAATACAGATCTCTTCTCTTATCGTTTCTCTCTCTCAGATCGGTATTTGGACGAAGTGACTGAGCTCCGTCGTTACGTCGAGCAGCAACCACGCCGTCCTCTACTGCTATCCACTCCTCGGCGTCGAACCAGGGGTAAGAGCCTTTCACAAGTTTGTTCCGCTAACTGCTACTTTACCATAAGAAAAAACGAGCACACACCCACAAAAATAAAAGAAGAAAAGTAATAATGGGATCAGTAACCACGAGATATGGACCAGAGAGGGGCGTTGTTGCAGATTTGCAGTTGCATACAAAGGGGCAAGGTCTTGATTTGATTTTCCGTTGCAGTTGCAGAGAGGGGCGTTGTTGCAGTTGCAGTGGCTTTTCTTGAACGCACCGTTTTTAACAAGATGCAACGCTGGGTTTCATTTTGCCACGCTGGACGGCGTGCAGGGGCCTGCTCAGTTACGGCCTGCAACCCGACCTGGATATGCCCAGCTTCTTCGTTTGACTTTTGATCATTGTTAACGCACCGTTTTCAACAAGATGCAACGCTGGGTTTCATTTTGCCACGCTGGACGGCGTGCAGGGGCCTGCCCAGTTCGGCCTGCAACCGGACCTGGATATGCCCAGCTTCTTCGTTTGACTTTCGATCATTGTTAATAAAATATATATTTATTTACAGTTATTCTGCTCCTGCTGACAAACTGATCCTATCGATTTCAAGTGAACAATATATATTTTTATTGGTAGAATTCATATTTTTTTAATTTTATATAAAGATATTTAAATTCATATTAATATTTAAATTTATTTTAAGTGAACTTCACAAATTTTACTCAATTATCTCAACTTATTATTAATAATAATAAATTTAACTCAACTTAATTTAATATTTAAACACAACATTAACTTTACTTTCGACTGCACAACCCTTTAGAGTTACCGTGGGCCTTAAAAAAACACTCAAAAATATAAAAAATGATATTGACTTAAATACTCACAGAACTAACTAAATGTCTACGAGTCTACACCCACCCGCTAGAAAGAAATATAGAAAAAAACTTACCAACTCAAAGAATGTTGATTTGAAAATCAATGTTGCTATGTACAGTTGCCAGCTCTAGTCATGCAGAGTTGGCTGATGTAGCTATTAAAAAAAAGAGAGAGAACAAAATAGAGTTACCATTTTCGGATTTCACTTTCTTGCTTCTTGTGTTGGTGCTCTGGTCAGTGGTCTTCAAGCTCGTCTTCCCAAAATCAAACACATAGCAACTCTCTCTAAAGCATTATCGTATTTAAGAGCAACATCTTCTTCTGGAGAAGTATCAGAAACCGAACTCAGCGGCTCAGGCGAGTCGATTACATCTTCTTCTAGAAAAGTATCAGAAACTGTGGATCGTTGGTAAGTTGAGTTCTTTGGCTTCGTGGTCTTCAAATTTTCAAGTGATATGTGTGGGTCAAGTGCTTCATGTGGATCATCTTCAAGAGGTTGTGGCCACTACCACCAAGCTAGTCTTCACTAAGCTATAAAAAATTGAAGAAATTGTACAATGGTAAATCACCTATTTTGACTTGCTCCTGTTTCATGATTTCTTGGGTGTTGTTGTTTTAGGAACAATGTTGACAAAATCTATTAGTAGAAACAATATTGCATATTGGTTGAGTTTATTGCTTAGAAATGCATATTTTTGTGCTTCAGATAAACACACATTATGTGTTTTGTATGTATTTGAAAACAGCTCTATGTCACGTGTTTATGTCGAAGAAATGTAGATTCAAGCTGCAATTTTTACATTTGCATGAAGAATATAATTTGCAATGTTTTCTTCTAGCAAATGTAAAAATTGCACCAGAACTTCTCTCTTTAGAGAGTCTTGGGGTCAAACTTAAACCTATCAAAACCCAAGTAGATATTGAAGTTTGATGTAAATGACTATTTGAAGCGTGTATTCATTACTTTTGTCTCCTATGAAGCAATTTTCTATATGGGGCAGTGGTGTCTCAGCTTCACACAGAATACAAACACATATATGTAGCCATCACATATTTGTAATTTCTTCAAGATAGCATATTATTTGATTGTGTTAGTTGGGTTAGGAAATTGTTGATCTTGACTAAGCGAACGCATGTTATTTTCAAACTCGGTTGTAGATAAAATAGGAGGATATGATTCAGATGGAAGATAGAATTAGAACTATTCTTTGTGAAAAGATATTTTGTCTGTAATCATTCATGTTGTACACAAGACTACTTTGTAATACTAGGAGAAAATTATGTATTGATACTTGAGGTATTTTTTCTGAACTGGAGATGTGTCCTTATTTATAGGTGTAGCTCCTCATCTATAAAAAGGCTCTCATTTGTGCAATCGGTTAGTGATTTTAGCTCTTGCTACAGCTCTTTCTTGATTTGAACTGTTATATTATGACCATTGTGTGCTTTTATTTAGAGCAAAATTACTCATTTACAAGCAGATGGACCATTGCAGGCCTACAAAAGAAAAAGAAGAAAAAGAGAGTAGATGAGGCCATTTCAATGTTTTTAGAATGCACAAAAAACATTTATTATATTTATATAGATGGTTTGTATAGATTTTTTTTTTCAACAAATACTAATTTTCTTATAAAAGTATTTCATGCAAGAAACATTTGATCAACATAAAATAATCTATTTTGAAACAAACGGCTATGAAATTGAGAGCAACGCAGCCAAAAAAGAAAAAATTGCCAACCAAATATTAAGAGGAAAAAGAAAAATGTTACACAAACTTTTAAGGAAGGGAAATAGAGGCCAAGGGAATTTCTAAACCACAAAAAATCTCACCAAAGTATGTTGCCATTGCAGTCTACATCAACTTGCAATCTTATCTCATTGTGACAAGTAGTTCTTCACTTGTCTTCTCTTGTTCTCCATGCATGAGTTTCTTTTTTATCTGCTTAATTAAAAAGTCCATAACTGACTCAGAGACCATTCCATTGTGGAGTAATGCAATTTTCACTATTTCTAATATTCTATATATTGCTCAATAAATTGGAAAACTCCTTGATTTCCTTCTATTCAAAAATATAGTAAGCTGATGCAAATAATCAGCTTGCACAAAGGATAGCTTGGTCCTTGATATTCTTCCCAAAGATTTACCATGGATATTGAACAATTTGTACGGGGCATTGGAAAAAAGGAAAAACACTCATCTCCGCTAACACCATCTAGCTCCAATCTCCCAACTTCATAATGTTATTTCAGATTTCAAAAACTTATTGGAATGGGTTTGCTCAATGTTTCTCATCCTAATTATCATTATTATTTTTATGTTAAGACATCCCTCAAACAGGTCTAGTAAACTTGCTAAATTACATGCACGGTTACTATGAACTAGAGTTTTCATGATCACCAGCTTTTTTACCATATCCAGATGGCAGCCAATATCCAAGCAACATTCAGGTGGTTAACTTCATTCTTGTCTTTTATGTATAAGTTCCGTTTTGTTGGAGTTTAATTACTCTAATTTTTTTATGTTTTATGCATAACGCTGGTTACCCATTTCAATACGGGGCATTGGAAAAAGGGAAAAACACCCATCTCCGCTAACACCATCTAGCTCCAATCTCCCAACCTCAGAATGTTATTTCAAATTTCAAAAACTTATTGGAATGGGTTTGCTCAATGTTTCTCATCCTAATTATCATTATTATTTTTATGTTAGGACATCCCTCAAACAGGTCTAGTAAACTTGCTAAATTACATGCACGGTTACTATGAACCAGAGTTTTCATGGTCACCAGCTTTTTTACCATATCCAGATGGCAGCCAATATCCAAGCAACATTCAGGTGGTTAACTTCATTCTTGTCTTTTATGTATAAGTTCAGTTTTTTTGGAGTTTAATTACTCTCATTTGTTTTTTTATGTTTTATGCATAACGTCGGTTACCCATTTCAATATGGGATGAGACTGCCGGCTCCTTACATTGCTACAAGCTTCGCAATGAACACAAAAGTTGGTGAAGAGGATACACCCGATTGTAGCGAAACTGAACCACCAAGTCCTTCCTCTAGAGTTGATGAAGAAAGTAAAGAGGATAGAACAAATTGTTGAGAAACCAACGATGGCATGACCGGGTCACCACACTTAGTGCAAATGGATGGTGATGATATAATAGAGGAGCCAAAGTCTAGGATGGAGTTCAATTCTTTTGAAGATAATTTATAGAGTTATTATAAGGATTATGCTAAGAAATGAGGGTTTGCGCTGATGACACAAATAAGTGAGAGGAGAGAGGATCAAAGTATCAAATATGTCACTCTTGGTTGTACTCGTGGAGGGAAGGTTTGGAATAGGAGTTTCAATGTCGCCAACTAACAGGAAAGATGAACTATAAGGCAAACATTAATGCCTTAAAAGTTGAGGAAAAGATGTGGTTAACAATAGTCCATAATACACATAATCATGGCCAGTCCATAGAAATCTTGCTTCTTTCGATGTAACAGAGAAGTGAGTGAGACTATAAAAAGAGTTCTAGATACAAACAACTTGGATGGCATCCAGATGAATAGGAGTTTCAGATCTCTTGTCGTTGGTGCAGGTGGCTTCGAGAACCTTCCATTTTTGAAAAAAGATTGTCGCAATTACATCAATAAAGCACAACATGTATGACTTGGTGCAGGTGGTGCTGGAGTACTTCGAGGTTATTTTTTGATGATGCAATACAAGAATAATGGTTTTTTTGCATTGATGGACTTAAATGATGATGGGAGGCTAAGGAATGTTTTTTGGGCAGATCCACGTGGTAGGACAGTCTACCAATATTTTTGTAATGTGGTCACATTCGACACCACATACCTCACAAATAGATATGAGATGCCTTTTGCACCATTTATTGGTGTAAAACACCACCGGCAGTCCATTCTTTTGGTTGCAGGGTTGATTTCAAGTGAGGATACAGAGACCTTTACATGGTTATTCAAACATGAATGCAATGTATGTAAGGTATTGCTCTAAAAGCTATTATCGCAGAGCAATGAAAAATGCAATTGCTCTTGTATTTCTAGAAACACAACATAGATTTTGCCAGTGGCATATATTGAAAAAGTTTTCGAGAAGCTTGGCTCCCATGGTGCCTACAAAAGTGGGCTAAAAAATGAGTTGATAAAATGTGTGTATGATATTCAGAGTATTGAAGAGTTTGAGAGTTGTTGGGAGTAGTTAATTAACACTTAAAACTGGCATGAGAATGCCTGGTTGCAAAGTTTATACGCTGAGTGTGGGCATTGGGTACTTGTATTTCTGAAAGGGTTTTTTTTTGGGCAAGAATGAGTACAATCCAGCAGAGTGAGAGCATGAATACTTTTTTTTACGGGTATGTTCATGCAAACATAAACTTGAAGGAGTTTGTTGACCAGTTTGAAAACATGTTGAGAAAGAAAATAGCGCGAACTTCCACTCATTTAACGTCATAATACCCTGCATATTTAGATCTCCCATTGAAAAGAGATTTCAAGAGTTGTACATGAACGCTAAATTTAGAGAAATTCAGCAGCAAGTCATGGGTGTGCTCGATATGGATCCAGCTCTACTTAAAATGGATGAATGATTAAAAACCTATCTTGTAGAGGATGAAGTTCGTGTTGAAGAGTCACTAAACTGGTTACACATTCAATGGAGTTTAATGAGGAAAACTGTGATGCAAAGTGCTCATGTGGGTTATTTCAGATGAGGGGCATACTGTGAAGGCATATTCTGGCCATATTCAAATCTAACCAAATAAAATCATTGCCAAGTAAATACATTTTAGAACAATGGAAGAAGGATATCAAAAGGAGATACACTTTGATCTGCAGCAGCTATGACACAGGGGATCACAGGCCAGACATAAACAGATATTTAGTTCTATTGAATGTATGTTATAAAATGATAACCCTTGTAGTGGGTTCCAATGAGCACACTACGACTGCATATCAAAATTTACATACAATGATTGCTTATATCTTGACAACCAACAACCCTCATCTATGACTGGAACGGGTTCCAATGTTGGTTTGCATTAAGTGAACACGACTATTGTTGGTATTCAAAATCGGTACTCAATCCCCTTGTTGTGAGAGGGAAAGGCAAACCCCCATCTCTTAGGAAAGCATCAACAATGGAGAAGCGAGTGTTGGAGGTTAAAGCGAAGAAGCAGAAAGCATCTAGAAACAGGAAAAGTAAACAGATGCAAAATTTTAGTAATTGTTACTTGTTACTCATTTAATATTATTACATACGTACATGTAGATATATATATATTTAACTAATGGGTTGTGTTACTTGATTCTTAGCAAGCTAGAGAAGACACAACAGTCATCGGCACGCGCAAAAATTTATTTGGCCCATCAGAGACCCCCATCTCCAATGTTGGAAATGTGCAGGTATATTACATGCTGGTTTTATTTCAAGAGAAAGTGGGCTGATTTTATATTTTACGATATTTTGTGCATTGAAAGCATTGACAAATCTTGATTTTTAATGTTAATTTTTTATGCTCACCAGATTGTAGCAGACGGCTCAGCTATTGACATTAGTGGAGCCCAGTTCCAAGAAACAGTATTAGGGAGTCAAGAAATTGTAATATTTGTTGCTATCTTCATATTTTAATAGGATTCTACAATTTCATTTAGTATTTGTATCATATTCATTATAGATGCAATTTGGGTTGGATGGATCACAACCAGAGTGTATGGATGGGACACAACCAAATCAAACAATGATATTGTTCAATTTTTAAATACTGATATTTTTTGTGTATTGGTTGTTCAAATAATATGATTTCCTCCTAACTCTTTCAATATTTAACATATTCTCAGTACAAATATATAAATAATATTATAAAAATAATAAATACAAATTATATGATCTGTTTATTCCAACTTAAATGAAGCTCACAATTTGTTGTTTGCAGGAATTACCATGCACAGTTCTATTACGTACAAGTGATCCTGTACGCACATTGGTACCCATGCTGACGTGGACTTTATTGTCAGATGCCTAATAAAAAAAAAGGGGGCAGAAGAAGAAGAAGGAATAGATGAAAACCCAAAGAAGAGAAGCAGGCAGCGAACATCGGTTTCAAGCTTCAACTTCTCTTCCTTGAGAAATCATAAGATCTTTGCCATCTTCTCCATTTGTTGCAGATTTCCGGTGAGATGTTTTAGATTGGTGATTGCAAATTCTCCTTACAAAGTAATCGATGCTTAAATTTTCATGAACAAGTAGCACCAAAGATTAATGCTTTGTTTAGGGCAGAATGACAACCACAACTTCTCCCTTTCCTTTGACCTTGGGGTTGGGGCCGGGTGGGGGCACCTTCTAAAGGAAAACGACACTCCAGACAGCTATGTGCTGAACGTTCCTACGCATCCAATTTATCTTCTAACTTGTGTTTCTGATGTCATTTCTAAATTAATAGAGAGAAATCAATATAAAAAAGAATAATAGTCTAATATAGACTATAGTTATACTAAATCATGATAACTAATACTAATATATAGTTATACTAATAGTCTACTATTAATACTAATATACTATTATATAATTTATATAATTATTCTAATTACTATAATTAATATTATGTATAGCTAGACAGTATACTTATCATTATAATTAATACTAATCACTATAATTAATACTTATAGAGTTATATTAAATCACTGATTCACCATAACTAATATTACTAACATATAGCTATATTAATAGTCTAATACTATTATAATTTATATAGTTATACTAATCATATTAAGTTAATAATTAAATCACTATAAGTATAACTATATATATTTAGTATGAATGTATTATTATATTCTTTAATGTATAGCTATAATATATAGTACTAGTATATATTAATATATTAACATATTATAAAAGTTATAGTATAAATTATAATATAGAAATTATAATATACTAAATCACTATAAGAGTATAACTAATACTAATCTATAGCTATACTAATAGTCTACTATTAATATTATTATATAGTTATACTAATTACTATAATTAATACTAATATATAGCTATACAGTATACTTATATAGTTGTACTAATACTATTAGTCTATTATATAGTCTAAGACTCTCAATTCTATAATATAGGCTATACAGCTATAACTAATACTAATATTCATATTAATACTAATAATGTAGAGTATAATTATACTAACTGATTGATTCAACAGAACTAATCTTACTAATATAATATAACTATACTAAATTACTAATAGTCTAATACTAATACTATTATATAACTATACTAATTATAAATTCATAATAACTAAATCGTTATAAGTACTCTATAACTATATATATTTAGTATCAATGCATTATTATATTCTTTAATGTATAACTATTAAATATAATATATAGTACTAGTATATATTAATATATTAACATATTATAAGTGTTATAGTATAAATTATAATATATCATATATGTACAAATTTATAATAGTATTAGTATAGCTAACTTAATATGCAATATGTTAGTATTAAATCACTATAACTACATAGAATATTAATAATATAGTATTTAATATAACTACATAGAGTATTAGTATAACTACATAGAGTATTAGTAATAAGGGTATTACTATTATTTAATATAGTATTACATAAAGTATTAATAAATTTGTGGGTTTTGAAGAGATATAGTAATACTCGTATATTACATATAGTATTACTATTATTACATATAGTTATTAGATATAGTATTAGTACTATTGTATTATTAGTTATAGTAAATAAGTTAATAACTATTACTAATTTACTATATACTAATAGACTAATAGTATTAGCGTACTTCTAATATATATATATAACGGTATACTATATGTATATATATTAAATATATCACAATATAATTATATAAGCTTTAAACAAAATTCTCTTGGATAAAAAAAAGGAGGTTTAAGGTGGAACGACCGGACTAGTCTTGTCCTTAGGGACTTCAATTGAGTCCAGGGTGAGAAAATCCTGAATCGAATATGTCTGATTTGGTCCACAAAATCTCTCAGAACTGGATCGGACCAAACTCCCCTCTACATTTATGTGTGGCATTGAATATTTTTCTTGATCGTGTTCTTCCTTTTGCAAGTTTTAAGGTTGCATCTAGATTTTTCTGATCAAGCCAGTTGACAGTTGCAGTCATTTTGACAACTAGTTCTAGTTAACAAGATTCTTCTCTCAAGTCAAGATTCTCTAATTGGGTTTTCATTTACTTTTCTATGAATTACTTGATCTCTATAAATTCTGCTACTTACTAGCTTTAACAAATAGCTCTAGTTAAAGGCTTAAGTAACTTCAATTTTTCTAGATAATTTTTATTGTTCTAAAATATTGTTAAATATTTTGTAGATGAAGATAGGGAAAGGGAAAGAGCATGTATCTCCTATAATGCTTCCTACCACAAATCCATCAAGAAATCCATCAACTCAGGTATATGGAGTATTCTCACCTCTTTCAGTTTTTTTTTTTTTTTTTTGCTCATTATCATGACATAGTTGCAAAGAGACGACATGGTCCCATCCATTTACCACAACACTAGCAATTCATTAAATCATGGTTCATAGATGACAAGTGTCCAAAATTGGTCACTTCAATGGTAAGACTTGATTTGTGGGATTCAAATTTTAAAATTTATATTTCAAATAAAATTATGTCATGTAAGTACTATACTAGATAGGTGTGTTGAAATGTATGTTATCTAAGCGGTACATAAATAAATGAAATTACAAAAACTTGAATTTTGAACTTCCTTAGAATTATGCAATTTTCTTAACATGAAAGTTCCCAAGTATTCACCAAAGGTCCAAAGCTGTTAGTTACTCAAACAAGTCGTGTGAAAAATGAGTTCAGGTAGAGTGAGGGATGTGAAAGGCATTTTTGATGACGTAATATTATACAAGTCTTTCGCGTGTGGGAGATGAGGGCCTAAATATGACTTGGTATGGTGATCAAGATAGGTTGTCTAGCAAGTTAACAGGCCTTCTCTGTATTGATAGAATTGGTTTTCTGTATATCTCGTAGTGGCATGGTAAGTTGCATTTGGTTTTATTTGTTTACTATTACTACTTTGCATGCAAATTCTTGGTTTTCTTGCAGGTTTTTCAGTCTTGGTCTTTTATTTAGGGCTGGTTCTTTTTCTTTTGAATTATTGTGGCTTTTGGTTTTATGGGTATCTTGTATTGTGATTGACAATTTTATTTTATTTTTTTAATATATTTTAATACTTTTTATTATATTATTATTATGTCTGGGTTTGGATTTTTTTGATTATTTGTAATTACCAGGTATTTGTTTGTGTAACTACAGTTTTTTTTCGTCATAAGCTAGAGCTATCAATAAAATTAAAGTAATGTCATTTTCTAATATAGATCTTAGCATATAAAAATGTAAAAAGATAAGTCTATTTTTTTGTGAGATTTATTTATTTTTTATAAAAGACTTTGTATCTAACCTGCATACAAAATAAGTTAATAATAAAAGCAACCAAAACGAAGTGTAAGGACAACGGATTATAAGATTCCAACACTGATATGTCAAAAAAATAAAAAAGCTTAATGAATGTTTTTTTAAAGCCCCCATGTTATAAAATTCACTCGTTTTAGGAAACAAAAGTAAACTATTATATTGTAATTATATAGTAATTACAAAAGTAAACGATTATAATAATAGTACAAAAAAATATTTCAAGAATCAAATATATAACTGGGTGCTCCACATTGTGTCGGTGCCTGTTCTTCTGCTAGCTGTTGCTGTGGTTGGCAACAATTATCTTTCTCCAAGACCATCTTGTCCTTATTGTTAGGAGAACAGTAATGCCGTATCACTCTTTGATCATCATCACCATCATTATCGTCCATGTTGTCGTTTTGCTCGAATACAAAATCAACTCCCAATCTTTTATTATATTTATCCCAGTCCACTACTGGTCTCGTCCTATCCCTTGTGACTGGGTCCCATTTAAGAAATTGAGATGAAACACCAAAGTGATCCCCTTCATTGGTGATCTCATCCTGCCACTCGAGGGCACCACGTGGAAGGCAAAACAGCCACAGTACTCCATCCATATAGGAGGGGTGGTAGGTTACGGAAGCTAATTGACGACCATTATTAATGATAGAGACGTCCCAATAGAAGTGAGAATCGGGCTCAAAACCTTCCTGACGTTCCAAAGCAATACCGACAACCAAACCTGCTAACTTGGCACGTTTAGGTGGAGGCACTTCGAAACACATCTCATTCTCCCTACTTTGATGCCGAAACCATTCTGGTAACTCCTCTCCTCTAACTTCAATTCTAATAGTCAATTTCCCACAGGATCAAAATACCATAGGCATCATCATCGTTAAATTATCGATGAAGGATTTGCCACCACTACTTGCATTCTTTTGTCGAAGCCCCTTGCAATCCATCAATTTAAGGGATCGCAAATGGGTAAATCTAGTGATACTTGATGCAGGGAGGCTAACGAAATTGTTTCCTGATAGATCTAATTCTTGTAGCGTGGAAAGGCAATCAAGACTCTTGAGGAAATCAACTTCTGCTAGATTCCAGTAAGAGATTCTCAACTCTTTCAAAGCTGGAAACCACCCAACAGAGAGGCTCATATCTTGAGTTTTGTTCCTCTTTGACGAAGCCAGCCAGTCCAAATTTGTTGATGCAGGGAGGCTAACGAAATTGTTTCGTGATAGATCTAATTTTTCTAGCGTGGAAAGGCAATCAAGACTCTTGAGGAAATCAACTTCTGCTAGATTACAGAAAGAGATGCTCAATCGTTTCAAAGCTGGAAACCACCCAACAGAGAGGCTCATATCTTGAGTTTTGTTCCTCTTTGACGAAGCCAGCCAGCCCAAATTTGTTGATGATGACGATGACGATTTTGGAAACCTTCCAAGGTTTGGGCAATGAAATATAGAAAGATGCTCGAGACGTGGCAACTTACAAATGCTTCGAGGGAGATCTCTAAGGTTCTTGCATGACATTATTGATATAAGTTGAAGCCCAATGAGATATTCAACTGGTAAAGGCAGTTCTTGAATGAGACATTTAGACAAACTAATGTATCTTAAACGAGGAATTTCTCCCACAATATTTGGAAATTTCTCAAGATCTGTGCAGTCATCAAATTCTAGGATTTCAAGACGTGGCAACTTCAGGTTAGGAAGGAGTCTAAGTTTAGAGCATTTGGTAAAATCCAAGCGAGACAGTTTGTTTAAAAATCCAACAGATTGATGAACCTTAACTAAATTGCAACAGCTCTTAAGATCCAACCTCTCAAGATTTGCCATCATTGAGACATCAGGGATGCACGTCAAGTATTCACAGAAAGAAAAATTTATTTCCCTCAAATGTTCACAAACCTGGAAAATGAAGGTGAAAGGAACAATATTGTATCAGCTTCCAAGAATTACCAATATAATTTCTTTTTTACAAGTAAATTTTTTT